>JABUQX010095998.1:32500-42416 GCA_015478945.1 Trachelipus rathkii | reverse complement strand
ACCTATATATAATATATATATATATACCATATACTAATATATACGCTAATAATATATATATAATAGTATATATATATCTATATATTATATATACCTATACAATATATAATATAAAGATTATATGTAATATTATAATTACTATATATATATTACCATATGATAATGAGTTACATATATATATATATTAGTATAATATATATATAAATATATATAAATAATATATATATATTATACATATTGTATATATAGTATTATATATATATATATATATATATAATAAATATAAATATTATTATATATAGGTATATTATATCTTTTTGTTTTTTTTTAATTATCATTTTTAATCATTTTCTTAATTGTGTATTAATTATATATATCGTAACGTATCGAGTATATATAGTTTAAAATTTTTTTGAAAGGTCGTAAGGCAAACGAAAATAACCTTTTACCCGTAGAAAATTATAAAAAAGAAATATTTTGAAAATTTTGGTTTCTAATCCGTGTTTTTTGTGGCTAAAACCGCCAAAGTGTTTTTGTTATTTTTTTTTTAGTGATTTTAAAAATAATCAGTGTTTTTTTTATATATATATAACAGTGTTTATTTTTAAAGTATTAAAGTTTTGTGCTTTAACAAATATAAAAGTTTGAAAAGATAAGTCCTTTTTAAGAAAGAATAAAAGGTTACAGAACACAGAAATTGTTCTATTTTTGACCCCAGAACACAGAAATTGTTCTATTTTTGACCCCAGAACACAAAATTTTGTTCTAGTTGAACACAGAAATTCAGAAATTGTTCTATTTTTGACCCCAGAACAGTGAAAAATTGTTCTACTAATCTCTAGTGAACACCAAAACTTTCAGAAAAGGTTTTTTCACAACAGAACTTTAAGAAACCATTATCTATAACAGAACTTGGAAATTAAATGCATAAATTAACTGATTCCAACTTAGAAAAAAATTTTAATAGAAAAAACATAGAACAAAAAACTTTGAAGAACATAAGAACAGACAAAGGTCACAGTTCACCTTTAACAGATAAGGTCAAGAAAGATGACCTATAACATTTAAAGAGCATACCCGATTAGAAAAGGGGAATAAAACATTCTATCTTATTAATTACAGATAACTAATTAATATTTTATTTTTGAACTTGGAAAATTGAAAAAAAAGTGATTCAATTTTAAATTTTTAAAATTTTAAAAATGATAGACACAGAATAAATTAGCCGATAGAAAAATAAAAGAACAATTATTGTACAAGACTTAATAAAAAGATTTTATATATTTTTTTTTTAAATATTTTCGTTAAAATAGTTTATATTTAATATCTTATATCAGAAAATATTAAGTGATTGGAAAATTCATTTAATTTAGTTAAGTGATTAATTTTTAATTACTAATTTTTCTTAATTGTGATTGACAATACAATTAACAGTGATTTAATATTTAATAATATTTAATATTTCATAATATTTAATATTTAATATTTAATATTTTTTATGAATAAAGTCTATTGATAATCTATAGCAAATAAACGCAGAAAATTTAGTGAAAAATATTTTTCTATTAATATAGTTTTAAATAAAAAAGACATTATAGTTTAAATCTTTGGGAACTTAGAAAAGTTAACATACAAAGTAATTAAAAATTTTTATAATATTAAGTAAGTAAAAAATTTAAATTAAGTGAAGTAAACAATAACCGATCTTAATAAACAATATTAATTAAAATATAGTGATAAACACTTGTGAAATATTTTAATTAATTCTATAGAAACACTTAATGTTTTTTTTTTAAATTTTGAAGTTTTAAATAAAAACTATATAAAAATTTTCTTTGAAAATATAGTAATAATTTAAAGAAAACTAGAAAACAGTGACAGTGTTTGTAGACTGAAAAGTCTTAGAAAATATTACAATAAAAGCAACAGAAAATGCTACAGAAAACTTTGAAAAATTGTGAACAATTTAAAGGAAATTTTTGAATATTATTATATAGTTTAAATATTCTAGTTTAAATATTCTAGAAACATAGAAATTTAACTGCTACAAATATTAAGCAATCTTGAGAAAACAGAACAATCATAGAAAATTTAATTTGAACCCTAGTGATAAAAACAATCAAGAATATATCATAGAAAAAATATTTTTTGATTAGTTTTTTTTTATTTTTAGAAACTTCTTTTGATTTTAAATTTAAAGAGTTCATTCTTCATTCTTTAGAGACATTTAAGATGAACTTTGAACAAATAATTTTAAAATAAATAGGAATATTTATTCCTTCTCATCTAAATAAATTAATAGACTACAATAAATAAACTTCACCACAATGAAGAAAGGTAGTGAAGATCGAGAAAAAGACGAAAGAATTTTACAACGACTTGCTTCTTTATATACAAATATTGAAGAGGCTATAGATTATTACATCTGGCTCCACAGTGAGACAAGCCCTCCACTAGAGGAACAAACAATAACCACTTCTAGCTATAGAGATACTGAAGAACAATATTTCTACGGAAGTTATTCTGAACCCTGGACAATAGATATGGACTATATTTTTTTCAGAATGTCATAATGACATGTGTATCCCTGAAAATAATTTTAATATATATCGTATGCAATGCTCTTCTTTAGAATTACCACCAAGAGACTACAATGATTTTGGTTGGTTTACTGAGATGGATATATTGGAAAATCACTTCCACGAAGAAGATTTTGATAATATCAGCATAGAAGAGTGGGAAGATTCAGAAGGAGATACATCTCTCATGGAATGGCTCGAACAGCCAGAAACAATAGACTATATTCTAGGCATTTCTACTGGATATGAATCCCAAATAGAACCTCTTAACAATGATAATGATCATCAGAATATGGAAGATCATAATTACTGTACTCTAATGAATAATCCTTCATTAGAAGCTATTGATTTAATGAATCATTTTGTTCAATTATCTAATTTAGAAGATACCGAAAGTGATATCTCTTCCGAGGGACTTAGGAGACGCCAAACACTTATGGATCATCTATTCGGAGGCTCTATTGAAAATGGATTCCCAAGAAATTCTTCAGACCAGTTTATTAATAATGATAGTCTAGACACAGAAGGATCCCCATATGGTTTAGATACCTCCGAGGATCAAGTATTTGAATATTTTCCTTCTATATTAACTCCAACATTTGAGGTATCCGAAGAAGAACAAGAGGACACTGTTGTAGTTATAGAAGTATTTGGAGGAGAAGAAGATGTGAATACACCTCCCCCCACAATTGTTAAAGAATATAGAAGTATCTAGGCAAGGAAGATAGGCCAGAACCTTCTCCTTGGCTCAGAAACTAATAACACAGTGTTTAAAACAAGTACAAACGATAAAAATAATAGTACAATTACATTTAAGAAACTAACTCATTTTTATTTAATGTGATAAAAAATAGTGTTAATAAAACATTCTCTTGAGAAGAGAACAACAATATTTTTAAAATAAATTTAAATAAAAACTGTAATACTAATGAAGAAAGAAGATGAATATAAGCAGACAGAAAAATTACCCATCCTCTAATAAATTTCTTTCGATTTAAATAAATTTTTAGAAAATAGTGATCATACTTCATTAAAAACACAATGGAATTTTATCTTCTCTGATCAAGACAGACCATTAAAAAAGAAGAATAAATTAAAATTTATAATCTGATAAATGAAGAAAGGCTAACAAAATTTTCCACATAACCAATTATGAAGAAATTAAATGAAGAACAATGTTCTTCCTCCAACAGACCAAAAAGAAGAACATTTTAACTACAAAGAAAATAATGTTCTTCCTCCAACAGACAGAAAAGGAGAACATATTCTCCATAAAAGATTATATTTAAATTAAAATAATTTTTGGAGTAAAAGTTAATTAATATCCAATTAAAGACAAATTAATAGAAAAATACCTTGATTTAAAGAGACTTCTAAAGAGAATCTCGAAAATGTTCTTTCCTCAATAGGATAAGAACAGTTAACCAAGCACAAATATTAAGAAGAAATTAATATTTCTCAAATATAATATCTAAAGGAAAAGAGATTGAAACAATCCAACTTAAGTATTATATTAAATGAAGGTAGAAGACAAAGAAATTAATTACCACTTCAATATTATAAAAAGAATAGTGAAGTGCTTAGTGAATCAAGATCTATACATGTGGATTTCGCAATCTTCTGGCAAATTTTAAAGAAGAAGTTTGATAACCTATATTATAATATGTTAATTACAAGTAATTACAAATTATTAAATCATCGAAGAACTTCAAGGATACCAAAGCTTATATCTTAATAACTTTTATTCTCATAAATTTTCAAAAGGCTCATGTGACAAAAGTTTTTACAGAAGGTTTAGGAGAATAAAACAGGCATTTTTATAAGTTTTTACGCTATTGAAAATCCGAAGATTCCATTAGAGAATATAATGACGAGTGAACAGCAATTTATAGAAGCTGGAAATATCTCTTGAAATATTCCATGAACCATAAATCAGAAATGAAAAAACTATCTTGGAACAACTAAATTCTGTAAAAGTATGTTTATTTATTAATTATTTATTAATCAAATGTTAATAAATAACATATTTTCTTATTCTTACATAGTTTATAGGATAAGCAAAAGAAAGAAAATAAGAATTTTTATTTTGTTCAACCATTAAGGCTTCACTGAAAAAGAAACCTAGGTTAACATTTTGAAACAGATGGTTCCAAATAAAAGATAGATAGTTTTCTTTAGTTTTAAGTTTCAAGAGATCATATTATCAGAAAAGATATCTGATAAGAAAAATATAACATCACAAGATGAATTTAAAAGGACATCTTGGATTGCGACTCAAGGAAGACAACCTGCAGAAAAGATTGGACACCTTTTAGATAGGAACTTCTTCATTGATAGCTTTCAAGAGCTCTAATTAATTACATGCTTGTTCATTTTTGTTAATATTGTAAAAGACCATTCAAAATGAGTTTTCCAGTTGCATAAATTTAAACAACATTTGATCTTAGATATGAAACAGAATTTACTTCTAAATGGACCTGGACAATCTATTAAAAAAGTAAAAGAAAGAACAAATAGGCCTATGAACATAGGAGTAGATATAGAAGACAGAAAAAAGGTTGATTCTTTTATAGATACTAGCATAGAAAAATTTAGTTAAAGGTCAGAAATCGTGATAATTTGGACAACAATATGGATAAAACTTTTAATAATTCTGTCAGAAAACACCATACAGAATCATTCGAATCTCATCTGTGAAAAAAAAGGGATAGAAAATCCTTACTATTTCAGAATTCGAAAATAATTAGGAATTTCAAACATAGGTTTGAGAGGAATTGACCAATTATTTTATAAAGAATTCTAGTAACTATTCAGGAATTGTGAAATCTACAGTAAAGATTTTATCAAGGAATATATACCGTTAGTTGCTACCTTTGAGAAACTCGATAATAAAATTAGGAAAGTAATGAAAACTTTCATTAGGTTTAAGAAAAAGCCTATTTAGGCATGAAAATTATAACATTTAGTTAAGTAACTTTTCGATTGAAAAGAAAATTTAGAATTTAATTCATAAAATTAACACTGGATATAATTTCAGGTAAAAAAGGAGATTAGGAACTTTGATTTTAAGCCCAACTAATGAGTGTGTTTAAAAACCACAGGTGTCATGGCATAAATCTTGCTGCCATGAATGAGAAAAAATATGATAAAGGGTTAAGTTAACCCAAAAATGGAATAAAAATCTGTCTAAAAACATCAATCCTGACAAGAATCCATCTTGAGACGCAATATCGTAATTCATGAACAAAGTTTAAGAAAATAAAAATAATACTTAATAAAGAATTGAAAACAAGAAACAAAAAATTATAACATAAAGTTTTAAATTTCCTGTGGAATGCCTTCTTCTTGTTTTTTTTGTTTTGCTTATCTCAGAAAACTTAGGAATTTAGAGAACTAATAATGAAAACTGATTTCGTAAGAACCGTCAGAACAACAAGAAAAGAAATTAAATCTTCAAGTTATAGTATTACTACAGAAACACATTGAAATTATATGTATTTATAGGAAATTTGATATAATTATATATAGTTATAGTTCATATTACTACAGAAACACATTGAAATTTATGTTATTTAGCAGAAAATATAAATAACACATATATTTAGAGTTTTATAGTTTCTCAGCTTCACACGTTAAAAAATTATCTTTTATATTTTATATAATAAGATATATTTTCTCATGTAAAAGAATAGATGACAATTTTCTGTTACAAGCAAATTAAGGAAAAATTTAATAAAAAATCATATATTTAATGAAGACTTTTAAAGGTACATTGCAGAATACCAAGAAAGAATATAAATGGTCTCAAAAACATTATATCATCGATACAGAACCAACAGATGCTGAAAAACAAATTCTAACATATGTTGGCAATACCTATACAATTATAAATTATATTTATTAATATTTTTGATAATTTAATAAATAATCAATGTCATCAAGAAACAACTCAGATTTATCCTGACACAAATTTAAATATGTAATATTCACAAACAGAACGATAAACACTGCAACTTTTGGTTTTAGAAATAAGAAACAAAATGATTGAGGTAATGACAGAATCAAAACAGAAAACTTTAAAATTGGGTCTAAAACGATAAAGGATATTAGAGACATGTTCGATAAAAAAAAGGCCTAGGAAAAGAGTTTTACTGTTCCTGCTCATCCTTAGTAAGAAACTAGATACAGAGAGAAAGTTAAAATGATTGTAGAGAAATTTTTCATTAATAGATTATGTAGAACAAGAAAAACAAGAAAACTAAATCAGAATAAATCATATTCTCAAATTAGAAAACATATTGAAACATTCTACACCCTAATACAGCTGTCAATTCTTAGAAAAATATAATCCTGTTCTTAGTCCTAGAAATTCTCTTGATAGGACGAAAAAGTCTAAAATTGTAATAAAAAATATTTTGTTTTGACCAAAATGTACATAAAGTCTACCTAGAATTGGAAAATGTAAATAAGAAATTGATATAACTGAGGTAGAAAACTTGTTAAATTTAGAAATTAGAAACTTGAAAGTTGGGTGGAAAAAATGAAAATATAGAGTAATGAGAATTGAGTGACTGAAAACTGAAGATTTGAACATAGCAATTCTCCATATGATTCTCAATAAATTCCACCAATTACCTGAAACAAAAGTGCCTTCTTATAGAAAATAAGAAAAACAGAGTCTATTGTAAATAAGTTGCATTAAAATTAAGTTTAAATTAATGAGTTTATCTATTTATTAAAACTTAACACTTAAGTACCTTTTGCAGCTTCTTTGAAAATTAATTATTCGGATAGAACATATGACAGAAAAACATGTGATCCTAACATGGATAAATTGATAGAAAACAGTTTCTTCGAAACTGAATTATTCCTATTTAATATTAAGAGTTTATAAATGGAATTTTGATTGATTAACGATTAAAGAAGACAATCAAGAAATAAATATGAATATTTCTCTTCGAATCTTATCACCAAATTCCATTATCTTTATTCAGATTTATTGTAAATAAAAATTTTTGACAAATTTAGAAACGAATTCTAGTTAAACACGATGACTGAATCCCCTAGAATTAAAATAATATTTTATAACTCAGATCATGAAACTCTTTTCATTGAAAAAGGAAAAGAGTGCTTTCAAGCTCTATCATCTATCAGACAGAAGGACTAGGTTGAATTTTGGCCACTTTCACCTGAAAACTTTTTGGAAGATAAGATAGATAGTTGAAACAACATAATAAAAATAATTTCCATAAATTTCATCAGGAAATTTAAAAAGATACAATTGATTGGAGATTCTTCAAAAGACCCTCATTAGTAATCTTGGCGAGGTCCGAGGATTGTAACTCCAAGGGTTATAAATACAGAGAAAATGTATCAACATCCAGATTGAAACTTCAAAAGTTACAAAAGAAGAAAGAATAAATTTAGGATTCATACCATCAGAGTTACAAAGAACTGAATTCAATTGTGTTAAAAACATCACCGAGTTTGAACTATACTAATGGACTTCAAGAACATTAATTAGTATATTGTATTTTTTTTTTGTGTGTGTAAATAAATCTTTATTATTTTGGATTTACTTTTATATCCTTTAGATTTAAGTTTTTTATTTTTTCTTTACTTTACAGAATTTAAAAACTTTATACACATTTTACATTCTTTAATCTTTTTACTCTTTAGGTTTAGGTTCTATTACAAAAACTTTACATATTTTTTTTTGTATATTTTACATTTTTTTTTTATTTTTATTATTAGATAGTTCGTTCAATACGGCAATTTTTTTTTATTTTCCCCACCGGGATCCCATTATTCTGTTAAATAAAAAAAAATTAAATAAAAATCGAAAAACTTTTTTTTTATGAAACTTTATTTCATGTAATTGTTTTTATTTTTATAAAACTTTATTTCATGTAATTGTTTTTATTTTTTTTTTTAAAGAAAATCTATAAAAAACTAAAAATTTAGTTAGAAATTTTTGTTTTGTTTAATAATAAAAATAGACACATTCAGAATTACTTTTAATTATAAGGTATCATTACTCAGAATTACTTTTAATTTCATTTTATTTTTGTTTTTAACTTTAACTTTAATAAAAATTAGCCTCATGCTATATAATCAGCTTTTATTAATATTAGAAGTTTTATTTTTAATTACTCAGAATCTAATTTTTTGTTTTAATCAAGAATTAGCTTTACGCTATAATCAGAATTTTTTTATTAATAGTAAGAATCTTTTAATTTTAATTATAATCAGAAATTTTTAAAAATTAAAATTTTAATTTTATTTTTAATTTTTATCTTTAATTATTATTTTATTCATTATATAAAAATTAACTTTTTAACTAAAGTTCTAAAAAACAATAGTACCCAGTTATTAGCTTAAGCATTTCTACTTTTTGAAAACATAAAAGTATTAATGGACATTTAATTTTAGAGTAGTTTTAAAATTCAAATAATCAGAAACGTTTTTTTTTTAATATTTTAAATGAAACTAATCTTAACAAAGTTTCTAAAATAAATAATTTATAACTTCTAATTAATGTTTAATTAAAAAATAATCCTATAACTTCATAATTGTAATTATAATCAATCCAATAACCCTAACCCCAAAATTTTTGATCATTTTAACGTATGAGAATAAGGAGACCATAAACTAAAATATTTTCATGTTAACGTTAAAGCGATTCCAATTAATTTATAATAATTTAAATTTTAAAGGGCGATTTTACGTAGCTAACATAACCACATACCAATAAACAATGCTTTACCTTCATTACCTTCAACAAAAAACAAAGTAACCAAGTTTTTTACTATCAACTTACATACTGTCATACAATCCAGAAAACAAAACCATTCTTTTAATAATGGTTTACACTTTACCTTTAACCAGCACATATACAAATTACAAACATTGCTTTGCTTCTTAATATGTTTACAAATTGTAAATGTCTTACCATACTAATGCTTTCACAAATTGCTTGCTTATTAATATTTTTTTAAATTACTTTGTGTATGACTTCCAAACGTATTTTGTTATGTGATTTGTTAATGTTTCAATTAATCTTTAAGCACTGCTTAATGCTTTATAAATGTACCTTCGTGTAACTTTGTTAACCTAGTACTGTAAAGATTAAATCTTTTGTACACACTTGTCCATCTTACATTGTGACGTAAAACTTTTCTTCTACTAACATTCATGGAATTGATCCAGAAGACCAATAGATTTAAAATAAATAATTTTAACTTCATTTCATAAAGATGTTAACATCCAACAATTTTTAATTAAAAAACTAAATTTATTAATTTATATCAAGTTTATCTAATCAGATTAAAATTTAA
>JABUQX010095998.1:0-25000 GCA_015478945.1 Trachelipus rathkii | reverse complement strand
ACTACACAAACTGGCGCAAAGAAGAAAACTCGCAGAAATTGGGGTGGTGTCGAACCCTATACCCCCCATGAAAGCAAGTGGGAAGGTGCAGAAATACCGAACACCCCCACACAGGGGACTGAAGGTCCCCCAGCGGTACAGAATCGAACAGAAGGACCACTCCTTCCCCCTGCTGGGTCCCACACCGTTCAGCATCAATCAGGCGTCCTCCCTGGAGGGATCGGTGAGAGTAACGTTCAGACCAGCACACCAGCAGGACAAAACAACTGGAACCATGGCATTCCACCATCGGGGACGATGCCCCAATCCTACGGTTATACAGGTATTCCACCTGGTAATCCAACTATGCCTAACCAACCTTATCCCTATCCTGGAGCATGGCAAGGATATCCTTACATGCCCCAATCAATCGGGATTCCCTACTATCCGCCCCATTTATTTAATCCCGCTTTTCCGGAAATACCAGAGCATTTAAAATTATTTGGTAAACATCTTAAAACAAGAATTTGGAGAGGAATACAATATCAGGACTTCATCACTTCTTTAAATGAAAAGCTGAGTGCTTTAGGCACTTTAACGGAGAGTCAAAAGATCACCTTTGCCAAGTCTGCTATATCATCATACCTTAATAGTGAAGCCAGATGCTATATTTTAAAAGATGGGAGCTTTTCGAGGTTCACCCGATTATAAGACTTCCTAGCGCAGTTAAAGAAATTTTTACAGCCTGAAGATAGAAAAACGGTCTTCGACTTATGGTTAGAATTTTTAGAGTACCGAAGGGAGAGAGATTCGATCTTCACTAACTTCGTACTGGAACTAAAAAATAGACTGTAGAGGTATCAAAGCCGCCTTCACGATATCGATGATAAAGCAGTGTTCAACTCAAGGCAAATAAACCTCATGGTTACAGGGAAGATCATACAAAACGTGAATGAAAGGAGGGATGGAGAAAGACTCAAGGAAAAGATACTCCAAATATTTGACACCGAGATGAATTTAAATGAATTATTGGAGAAATTATCTCAAATTTCCAATGGAGCTCTATTAAAAGATGATTCGAGAAGACAGACAGAGTTTCGCACCACTAAGGTGTTCATGGCCAAAGAAGAACCGGAAAATAAGCAGAGGGTTGGAGACAATAATTCATACAGGAGGAATAGGGAACCATTTCATAAACCAAGGTACGAGGATAGGAGAAGGGAGGAGGTGAGGCCCAATAACACCTTTCAAAAAAGGAGAGAAGAGGTGAAACCAAGTAGCACCTTTCAGAAGAAAAGAGAAGAAGTGAAATCGGGCTATGGTCCACCCAGGTATAAAGGCACTTTTAAGAAGAGATCCGCGCAAAGAATTAATGATGCAGACCACTATAATCTGCTTCTTTTGTGACCTCACGTTGGACACTCTTCAAGTTGCCGTGGGGTCACCTACTTGCCAATCTGTCAAGCCTATCATCAATGGGTCGGCAGGCCGGTTGTAGAGGGCCCCCCATGGGAACCTAACCCCGAAACAGAGATAATGTTCAACCCCTTACAATAGTAGACTGGATATGGAGAGAGGTTGAAAGCGAAGAGAACCAGAGCCCTTAACTCAGATAGCGAGGGCAGGACCTTCCCACGAACATAAATGAAGGGGTATAGGACTCCCGGACGGGAAAGAGTCAAGAAACACAAGAGTGTATGTTGACTGGAGCCTAAGAGAGGCTTTGAGGAGATATGAAGAAGAAGGAGATAAAATTTTCTTGAGGAGAATTTTCCCATCCGAAGGAGGAGTAGATGGTGAGAAAATTTTTCAGGGAGGGCGCAAAGAGAGCGAGAGAGTTAAAGGAGAAATTTAGAGAAAGACGAGAAGAGGCAGGCGTAGAAAAAGAAAGAGCAAGTCGTAAGCATCCTTCAACATTAGGCCGACAATTTTTTACGCGAATGTCTACTTGGCCCCTTCACATAAGTAGTATGGACGGCCCAAAGCCATGCGTTCGGTTGGGGATACACGCGATCGAACGTGAGCCTTCATAACCCAGGGGTTAAAAGGAATTGGAGTTGAGGGAAAATTCAAAGTACCCCTCCAAGAAACCGACTTAATAGTGCAAGGGGTAGATAATAAGCCCACAGTGCTAAAGGGAGAGGTACAGTTGTACCTTCGCATGCATAAAAAGACATTACCTCACCACCTTCATAAGGAGCGACTTGAGGAAGAGGCCTAGTTGGGATATCATTGGTTATGGGAGTAAATTTTTCTAAATGCATAACGGCTAACTCTTTTCTGCAAAAATGTCTATAAAGGAAGATAAAGAGATAGACATACCGATCTTTGCCCGTCAAGGTATATACTTAGTTAGGGAGTATTTAGATGGGAGTCTTAAGTGAGTAGGAGACCCCAAGTTGTATATGAAGCATCCGCCCAAGCCACGAGTGCCTAGGGGGGAGAAAGTTAAGGATTCGAACCAAACTTCTAAGAAGAAATTCGCCAAAGCCGCGGATAAGCATTTTTCCTATCGGAAGGCCGCACTGTCAGTAAATCCCGCACTCGGCGCGGATAAGCATTTTTCCTATCGGAAGGCCGCACTGTCAGTAAATCTCGCACTCGGCGTGGATAAGCATTTTTCCTATCGGAAGGCCGCAATGTCAGTAAATCCCGCGATCGACGCGGATGAACATTTTTCCTATCGGAAGGCCGATCTGTCAGTATCCCAGGAGGGAGAGACGGCCCTGTCAGTTCGAATTTCGCTTAGGCAGCCAGTGCCTAGACATGGAGAAAGAGGAGGGAAAGTCGAGTTGAACGGAGCAGCTCAAGTGGAGACAGACGAGGTGGAAGGAATCACAGGGTGGGAGAAAACAGAGACTCGACCCTCCACTCATCACGGCGCTGATCCCAGAGGAGCTAAGCCAAAACTCAAGCACACCCCTTCAGAAGTGAAAGAAGAGTTGAGTCAATCGGGAAAATTACAGTCTCCATCGAACCCTGACCATAATGAGGATGGTTATTTGAGGCTCGACGAGGAAATAAAGATTGAATTAAGAGTGACGGAAAACACTGTTTTACCTCGTCAATCGAGTGGATACCTCAGACTTAGGCCCGAAACTCAAAACGATTTTGAGCTGGAGCGAAAGTGTATAATGACACCAGCTTTTAGCATGGGACCATTGTATATAGCTAATACAGTCAGTCCTGTGAGGGATAATACAGTTATCCTCAGCTACGTAAATTTGAGTACTCAACAAATTCATTTGAGAAAAGGTGCACGTATAGAAGAAAGTTATCCGATTATTAGTGAACACATCGAGAGAAGCACAGACACGAAAGGACACAAAAGAATAGTTTCTGCTAATATAGCCACATACTCAAAAGGTCTTACGAAGACAGAATTAAGGCAAGTGTACAAAGAAATTATTGAAGAGAAGATGTCAAGAGAAGATGCCGAAAATTGTGTGCTCGAGAAGCCAGAGTATTTAGAAGATTTACTTAAGCTTTTGATGGAGTACCATGATGTACTGGCACTTGATGATGATACAGTCCCTGTCTGCCCGCTTCAAAAATTCGAGATTGAGTTGTGTGTGCCTGACGCACTAAGTTATTTTTTAAGGAGCAAAACAGCTATTGCGTATACCTCAATATCTATCTCGCAGAATAGATTATACAATGCAGCGTGGAGACACAGGGGCTATGTAAAGCTGTTACAGCCACTCACTTCTTCGCCCCTGCTAGTGTGAGCCAAAAAGAACAGTTCGGCGCCTCGTATTTGCAGTCGATTTACGATATCTCAATACCTCTTCAGCAGTTCAAGACGTATCTTCCCCTCCTGCTTCCCATCGAGGAGATATCACCATCTCTAGGGCCAAGACAGTCTTCACCAGTATCGACCTCCTCGATGCTTATAACGCCGCCCTTGAAATAGGAGAGAAGACGCAAAAGCTAATGGGTTTAGGTACAAGAAAAGGATTGGTTTTGCCCCACTCCGCCTAACATTTGGCCACGAAGAACGCACCATCATCTTTACTAGGCAATGGGTATTGCGTTAAGCCAGCTTTTAGGACTGATAGCACAGTCGTATCTCGATGACGTCTACTGGTACCTAGGTTAAAACAATGTCACTGAACACGGGGTCCGAAACATTTAAAGAAAAGTCTTCACAGCTTCTTAGAGAAAACAAGCTGAAGATACAAACTGTCAAAGCTGTAGGCTTCTTACAACATCAGGTATCTATGTTTAAAGGATAGGAGAGATGGAATTAGTCCAGACCCTGTCTATCTTAAGACTATGAAAAATTTTTTGTCCAAAATAAAACGAACGTGAAGGAAACACAGAGTGTTTTAGTGGTTTTCTCATACCTTCCGTTGCTTACAATAAAGGACTTCGCGATAGTACAGCACACACCTTTTGTACGACCTGGTAAAGAAAGATGTCCGTTGTTATGACGAAAAAGCAAACAAACGGGCTTTTTACACTGTTAAAAAGATAACGTTTGGTGTACAGCACAGCTAACTTCTTCCCATTCATAGCAAGGAATTCTTCTAGTGAATACAGATGCTACGTGATTTCGAAATAGGGGGGCGGGTTGTACAATTAACAAGATGATGGAAGGAAAAGCCCTCCCTTTGTTTCACGCCTACTCAAAGGGAAGTGAGAGAAATTACGACACGATCGAAAAGGAGTTGCTAGGCCGTAGTGTTTTGCTTGCAGAAGTTTAAAACAAACTTCCGAAAACAAAGTAAACATTATAATAACCAACCTCTTTGCTTCATCTTTCGAAATAAGCAACAGACCGGCCGCTTGGCTAGATGGAATTTATTCGTTAACAGTTTTTCCCCCACCATAGTGTACAAAGAAGGAAAGCATAATGGTTGCGTCCGGATTATCTGAGTAAGCATCCGCACCAAACGTCCTTTTATTGCTGCAGAGTATGGGAGAAGAAACAAAGGAAGTTTGCTCGAAACAGATTTATTCTAAGTCGAGAAATTTATAAAAAGAACAAGAAAGCAATGTCCTAGATTAGGCAAACTTAGTAAAAATGGTGGGGCCAAAAGACGAACCCAAAAACATTTTTCCACAATTTTTCATTAAAGGTTGGTTCGCTGTACTACGGCAAACACAAAAACTAAACCTATGTTATACAAGTCCCTGACAGGTATGATTTACACCGTGATAGACCACTGCCACGCTCGCGTAAGCAGCGGGCACGGCAGGACAGCTTAAGACGGAAAAGTGAGAGTGATGGAAAAGTACTATTTCCCCTCTTACCAAAGTGTAAGAGTATTGTAGTCAGTGGTGTCATGTAGAAAACAAGGGTTCCGAAACTCAACAGCAGAGATCAACAGATGGGCACTCCTGCCTATACACCCTTTCACCGTTTCATGTTGGACAGCATTTGGAAATTGTACAGAGTCAGGGCAAATAATCTTAGTATTTCGCGATGTCCTAACCATGGTATGTTGAAACTATGTTACCTTGGTAAGATTAGGAGCGAGCCAAGAACTTGCCAGAGCGTTGCAGGATGAGGGTCAATATGGAGACATAGTGCCCCACTGCCTCGTGTTGTGATAACGCACTTTGAATTTACAAGCACACGGATTCTAAGATATTATGTAGCATGGAGAATAAAAAAGCGTCTGGAAATTTTTGCCTTATAAAGCCTCCCAGAACGGTGTTAGTAAGAAGACATAAATGCAGAATTGACATCTTCTCCCAACGACACTATGTGGGTGAAGAAAAACACCCGAGACGGTAAATACCTTTAGCTTTGCCCAATCCGCTATCATCTGGGGCGCTCATATCGATCTATAGGGGGTTCTTCTCCCCACTTCCTTTTGCATGGATACATAAAAAGAGTCCCATATGAGATGCCGGACTATGTGTCACCCTTTGTGAATTAAGCGACAGAGGAAAAAAGATTTCATCTCAGACGTAGTAGACACGTAGTAGAAAGGAATCGATTGGTATAAGGAATTTGCAGAGAGAAGTTAGAAGGCGAAACCCACGAAAAACTTATTTGGAACACACAACATAAAAAGGAAAAGCAAAGAGAGTTCAAGATAGGAGATTACGTCTTCATATTAGGGCTGTCAAAAGCCTCATCAAAGTTCAAAAGTTATGTGGCCAAGTTCTAGAAGGGCCATACATGGTGTTCGCATGTTTAAGAGGAATCAAACAATTAATGGTAATTATTTGTTAAGACTCAGGCCGCCGAAACATTTCCCGTCCATGTGGACAACGCTAAGGTGATTTCGGCAGAAAAGATCACTGAGTCGAACAGTTTTGACTTTGATGAATTACACATGCGTTGAAACGCACAAAGCAGTTACGAAGAAATGTGTAAGTTTCCAAAAAAATTAAAGAAAGGGAAAGAATTGAGGAGAACGTTCAAGAAGTGACCGAGAATCCTTCGGGAAAGAAGACGATGGAAGTAAGAAGAAGTAGATGACGAGAGAGGGATCCTCTCCTCGAACAAACTAGAGAGTCTGTTCCCGATAACTTCTTATCCAAATTCCCACAATCCGCCACTATTCAGTCCGGAACAGCTACTCCCAGCTCCTCCTCCACAACCAACTCAGCTAGATTAACAACTCTTACTCAATCCCTCCACCTCAGCCGACAACAGAGTGAAATAACTCTTGGAGCACAATAAGACTCGTGGCAACAACACCCCCGGTGGAACTCTGTAGGACACATAACCTCGCTTGTCCGAAAATGGGAAAAAAGAGATATGATGAGATTGTGGAAAGAAGAAAATACAGCGATGTAGTTGTTGCAGGAAGAGTGCGTCCTGACAGTGAATTTGCATGCTCGCACTCCCAAAAATGACTTTCACATCGTAACCCCCTCCAACCCTGTCCGGTTCGGAGGAAAAGAATTCTGACCATCTTTATCTCCCATCAGCAAAGAGATTTTTACTAAAAGAACCTGTAAGAGAAATTCTTCAAGGAGCACAACGCCCCTGAAGGCGAAGTTAATACGGAGCCTCACATTTGGTGGATTCTCCTCAAGGGACTCATCTCCCCAGAGATATCTCCTCGATACTCCCACGAAAAAGATGGCCATATCCCAGGTTCCGCTGATTGCTAGAATCCACTCCTAAGAGAATACGGTCAGGAGATGGCAGGAACAAGCATCCGTCTTTACACGACCGCCATAACATGTTTACCGGTCCAAGAGATTCAACACCCGCAGTCACAAGAAGTCAAACAAGGATGAAGGAACAGGCTCTACAACAACAAGCAGAGGTACAAGACAACACAGAGACTACAGAGAAGACTCTTGTCCGACCTCCGCCTGTCAAATTGGATTTGAATACAACAGTCAGAGGAAATCAAACTTATTATATGCCTCCTGGCTACTAATTCATCCCAATTTCCTGTATATATTTGATATATTCGTAGATTTAAGAAAAATCCTTTAGTTTTTAGATATATTTAACAAGTCTATATCACTTACCATTTATTAATTTTTTTTTAATTAAAAAAAAAGAATTAACTAATTTTTAGAAATGTTTACACATATTGAACTCATACTTTTTAAAAAATATATTTTTCAGAAATGAGAGATATTCTGGTTCAGGCCAAAATAGGAACTGGAATTAAATATGAAATGTAAGAACTCTAATTTTAGAAATTAGACGTAGAATTGATAAATTTTAGATAAGAATTAATCCATATAAATTTTCCTGCATCACAGTAATAAGATAGAGGGTTCATTTTTTTTATATATATAAAGAACACATTTAAAAATACGTCTCACTCTCAAAACGAAGGGGGGGACAGCAATTTAATTAAAAATTAATATAAATATAGAAAACTAAAAGAAAAAACCTATTTCTATACATCTACGAACTAAACCAATGTAGTTAACTAACTAGTAAGTAAGATAAGTATAGAAAACTAAACTAGTAAGTAAGTAATAGAAAACTAACTAGTAAGTAAGTAGGGTAATTAAATAAAGTAAATTAAATAATAAGCAACTAAATATTCAATAGTATGAATGTTGGGAGTTCTTATAACTCCTTACTATTTAGATCCTTAAATTCAACTAACCAATCGGTATTTAAGAAAACCCAATTTAGTAATAAAACGCAATACGCTTTGCTCTTTCCATTTAACTACCAATTTAAATTTGAACGATCCTTATTAAAGTATAATTAGGCGACCTTTAACGATTATAAAACAAAAGAAAAGTATAAAGTAAACTTTAAACAGCTAAAAATATTTCAGAAATGAATTTTGCTTTCCGAGATAACTGAAATTTTGCTGCCTACTAATCATCGCCATACACCATGGTCAAAGCAATCTCTAACATGGAAAAAAAAGAAACGAAGTTCTAACCCTGGTTAGGTTTGTATCTGGTACGGGAGAGTTAAACTTCATAGTTTAAGGATACCTCGACCTAGTATCTCTTGAATGTCCCCAGACAGGTAAAGAAACAGTTATCAAGACAACTAAACTGTGTGAACAACGTGCAAAGATCATTCTCTCACCATCGTTCTGAGACCACGTTTTCTACAACTGTTTTTAACACAATCAAAGGCTCATTACAATGGGAATTTCAAGCTAAATGACCATCAGTAAAAGTGTTTGCCCAGCACTCTCACATCCAAGTGAGTGACTACCTTGGCATCTCCAGGCACGATCCAAAAAGAAACGAAGCCGCTTTTTGACAGTTCGGAGGAAGACGCTCCTCACACATCTTTTTTGGTACGGCTGACAGGACACAACAGGTAAAATACTGCCCGATCAAGAAGATCAACATCTTATGTAATTATGCCTCTACCTCAAATTTATTGTAACGAGATTAAGAGAACGAAAACAATAAAGGCGAATACTCGCACATGGTTAATGGTAGTTTTAGGGGATAGCTTGCAAATTAATAGAATCTCCAAACTAGTTTGAGTGCTTAACGACAACATTAATAAATCAAAATGGGAAAGAAATAAGGGCGTTTATATAAATGTCTTAACCTTAACGAGTGTATTAATATACATCAAATGCTCCAACCAGTTGGTGGAATAAACTCGCATTCAATTAGCTTAAAAAATAAAATCACTAACTCGCAACTTTTTTCTCCCATCTTCCTTTATTGCTTTTTGTACTAGAAATGAACAAAGAAAGAACGATGAACAGCATCCTCTAAACACAAAAACATACCAAACTTTTCCATTAACTTACTCTTGGACTATCCAATCTGCTGCTAGCCCCTATGAACTAAATCACTCTAATTCCTTTTATCTCAGTAGAGAAATTTATTCTCTTACCAACTCATATCGTTCACTACTCACCTTATTTAAGATCAATCTCGTGAGTTCCGAGTTATGGACAACGACCAATTAATTTATTTCTTGGTGACATTATGGAAATCGGAAATACACCTACCTTAAAGAATCGTCAGCACATAATTTTTGTCGACATTTAGGCCAACTAGCATTTGCCCCCAATCCCAAGTGTTTGCTTCCATTGACGACCAGTCTTGTTTGTTAGGCTCTAATCTTGAATTTTAAACCAATGATTTCTTCGCACTGCCCTATTGCAGGTAGTAAAAATCATAATTAGACACCCTCTATACTGTCACCTTTAGGACATTTCACCTTATTTCTTTTTCAGACGCATAACTAGGGCTATCAATTGGCATGTTAGGAAACCCAATTACTATCCAGCATGTTCTATGACTATGTCTTTACCTATTCTCTACGATGTGCCTCCATCTCTTCTAAGGTTTCAGTTCTAAGAATCCATTCATTTTTGGAAAAAATATCACTCTTTCTTCCTAATCTCTTTCTTCATTCTAATCACGGTCGTATTTCAATTTTTATCTCACCGTTGCCCCCTTTTAAATAACTGTCCCTTCTGGTCTTTTTCCCAAGTTCCTCTCAAACCTTTGAAAAGAAATCATTGATTAGAGATTCTAAATAGATCAGTTGAAACAATCCATGCATCCTTTTACACCGTATTTCCCAACAAATTCAAATTCATCCATATAGGTGGAGTAGAAACTTCCCGGCACGAATCTTTTCTCTCATAGTTCTTGGTCATCGCGTATTTCCGTCTTGGACCAAGAAGAGTATACCTTTGCCAACTGTGCATGCCAAAGGTGCCGACACCCACTGAAAGCATCCCACTTCAGGCCATCCCGACATCCAATGTCCGAATACAACTAGCACCTGAAGATGCCCCTTTAAACAACCTGGTTCAGATAAGATCTCGACCAAGTTCACCAACTCCTGTTCAACGGTTGTCTCTACTTCCGAGACCTCCTATGCCTCTTCCTAACACTCGAGCTATTACCTCTTCTGAAAATCAGGTGACTTATTCTAACTGAAAGCAGTCTTTACAGTAAAGACTCTCTCTCATAAAGGGGGGTCCTTTATGGTACTTTCCAAGTACCCTTTTTATTCAAAACGCATACCATCGTTATTTGGTCTCAAGCCAAAATAACTATGTTATTCGTTTCTTAA
Organism: Trachelipus rathkii; assembly: GCA_015478945.1. Classification (NCBI taxonomy): domain Eukaryota; kingdom Metazoa; phylum Arthropoda; class Malacostraca; order Isopoda; family Trachelipodidae; genus Trachelipus; species Trachelipus rathkii. The sequence continues at coordinate 14,568 of JABUQX010095998.1, read as the reverse complement.
TAGTTAGAAAAGTCACGCTCCAATATCCCTCCTCTCCTTGCAAACAAAGCAAAATTACAAGATCAGCCTTGTATTCAAGCCTCGCGGACGCCCGCTTTCCTCTTGGATACAGAAAAGACGCTCAGTTGTTCTTGACTAGCCAAACTGTTATCATGCCTGTGATAAAAGTGATATGAAAGGTTTACCTAAAAAACTGTTTCTTTATATATATATATATATATATATATATATGATATATATATATATATATATAATACTATATATATTATATATATATATATATATATATATATATATATATATATATATATATATATATACCTTAAAATTTTCCTGTGTGAATGAGCAGTTTCTAAGGTCAAGAAATTATTAGCTTAATCTGTGTTAAATTGAGTCGGATTAATATTCGACTCTACGTGCTATATATATATATATAAATCTATATATGTATATACTATATATAGTATATATATATATATATATATATATATATATATATATATAATATATATATATATATATATATATATATATATATATATATATCCAGTTCCAATAGTATAATTCATTATAATTATATTATACTAATGGGTTATACATGTCTTTCGTTTTACAGCAATTATTTATCCTAATATGTTCTTTTGTTGGAATGAATGGTTTACGGAAACTCGATGTACGAGAGAGGTTTTCCTTGTAGATGAACAAACATTCAAGGAAATGGCAATTTCCGGTTGAGAGAGTACGGCCTATTTAGTGTTAATAGTCTTTTTATTATTCTTAATGAGGTACGAATTCATTGGGGAGTGTTAATATCTTTCTTAATTGAAAAGGTTACGATATTCAATTCCAGTGGTTATTCTTTTTATATTTCTTAATTGCAGGTACGAATTTATAAGTAGTTATAACTCTTTTATATTTCTTTAATGGGTACGACTATTAATTAGTTCTTAATATCTTGTACATTCTTAATGAACGTACGGAACTTAATTAATGTTAAATATTTTGATATTTCTTAAAATGATAAATAAAATGGTATAATTAAAATGTGTTGATGCATAAAACAATTATATTAATTAAAGAAGAAAGAAAAATTATAAAACTGGTTATTAAATAAAATATTAAAGGTTATTACATCCAATTCAAAAATATGCTGTTAATTATTCGTACTAGTATTGGTGTTATAATTTCTGTTAATTTAATTTTATCATCTATATCTAACTCTCATATTGTAATTATAACCTCCCCACATAACATTTTTCAGGGTATTTTTTAATGATGGTGATCTGTTATTAGAGTTTAAAAGGTCTATCCCTGATAGGGGCGAAATAAAAATTTTTTTACGAAGAAGAGAACTTATTGACCCCTGTATGACGAGAAATATTATATATGTGCCACGCACGTATATAATATATATATATATATATACATATATTTATACTATATATTATTATATATATAAGTATATATATAGATATATATATACTACTATATATTATATATATCAATATTATATAATTAATTATACTTATAAAAATTGACATATATTATATTATATATTATTATATTACTATATATATATCTTAATTAATATAAATATTTTTATATTTCTTAATGAGAACTTATTAAGAATTACTCAAAAAACGTGGATAATGGCGAAAAAATAGTTATTTTAAGAAGAAGATGTGGAATTTACTGTATAATGCGTGACTTAAATAACATATTAAATGTTGATTAATGCATTCAAAAAGTATGCTCTCTTTAAATAGAGGTATGATCTAATAAACGTTATAATTTTGTTAATTACATATGACCTCCATTAATTATCATATCTCCACTATTGGTAATCTATAAATATAACATTTCAGTATTTTTTAATGTGTTGACTCCCTACTCTTCATTTTTTTTTCATGTGGGAGCGAAATAAAATTTTTTACGAAGAAGAGAACTTATTGACCCCTGTATGACGAGAAAGGCCAATAGCCAAAGGCCGTATATATATATCATATATATATATATATTATATATATAACAGGTCAATTAACCATGTACTCTATACTATATATATTATTATATATAATATCTCTATAAGTTACTCACTCCGCATCATTCATTACGGCTCATGCAAGATAGCGATGCGCGCATTTAATAATACTATATATCGTATAATATAATGAGTACGGATATAGCTATGATATTATATTATTAGTCTCCAATATTATATATAGTATATATATTATATGTTTATTATATATATTATATAGGTATTATATATAATATACTATTATTATAAAGTATTTTAATATAATATGAATATTATATACTTAATTTAATGTAATACTTTTATATAATTTCTTAAGTCGAGGTGAAAGATATACAACGACTATAATATATAAGTTTATTGAATGCGAATACAATATTAGATTAAAGAAGAAGAATTGCTGCGCATTATGTAAATACTGGTTATTAAATAAAATATTAAATGTTATTAATCCATTCAACAAATTATCGCCTTAAACAGAGTATGGCTAATAACGTCATAATTTTGATTGAATTATTACTCATGAATATCTATTCTCATATTGGTAATTATAACATATAACATTTATTGTGGATCTGTATAACGAGTCTCGCTTTCTCAGTCTGTGAGCGAATATACTCATAGTCTTCTTCCTTCACGCATATAGCTGTTATACCAGTGCGTGTATTGTCCGCGAACACCCTTCCTCCGCCTACGAAAGGATCTAAATATAATTGGTGTGAATGCTCCACCTTTTGTATGGATGCGGCCTCCTCTCATACCTACTCTCACTTACATACAGTATATATACTCATAATATATATTGACGGCCGTCCATGCCCAATCTAGATTACTTATGTCATTACAGGCTGCTCCTCACCTTATTGATACTAGACCTCCTATATATATACATATAATATACTATATTAAAATCACACCGTGAGTACTATATAGTATATATATAATATATATTATATAATTATATATATATAAATATATATTAAATATATATTATATATATATATATTATATATATAGTATATACTCCTATAATATATATATATAATATATATATATTATTATATATATATATAATTATATAAATATATATATAATTTATATAGATAATATATTATATCATATAATATATATAACTATATATATACGCGTGATAATCTACTCAAGCTATTAAATATATTTTATCTAAACACTTATCACAATAAATATTATATACGGTATATAAATATATATTATAAAAATATTTTCAGATTGGTGAATATATAAGTCCTCAAGAAACTTAATATAAAATTTAGCGGTAGCCTATACTTATTATATATGTTCAAATTCTATATTAATTTGGCATAACGATATGAAGCTAAAAATAATAATTAAAAGAGTAAATAATTAAATTACACATGGTTGAAATTACCTTATATTAAGAACTAGTAAGTAAGATTCTATAAATTAATCAGTAATGTGAATATTTAGAGTGTTGAAATTTATTAGTTATAATAATTTAATTATTGTTAATGTAAACATATTCAATTCTCTGATTTCTAAGCATGTTATATAAATCCGATTTCAAAATCACATCTAGTGGACGATTTGTTCGAACACAAAGTTTGAGTTAAGTGATCTCATCAAAAAACGTTCGTCTAATGTGTTGGGTGTAAATATAATGCATGGTTATACTACAATAAATATATAGGTCCAGTTCACATCTTTGGTATAGAAGTGAGCACTAATCTAATATCTATACAATTAATAACAGTTATTTATATCTCGAGGCTAGCATCATGAGATAATGAGTTTTAAAAGTCTCCCATAGTGACAGTGTTGCCTAGTGAAAATAGTTTTCTTTTTAGGTTCTGATCTCACAACAGAGGACGTGGGATAGCCCCAATAGCAAAGCGGCCGTATTATTACATACTTTAAATATAGTTATAGTTACTCAGGTGGAAATAGTGTAATAAAATAAAAAAAAAAAAAAAAAAATTTAAAAAATTATTATCTTACAAAATATAATAAAACTACAATAATAGCTATACAGTAAGGTACACAAGATTTTACATTATTTTGTGTATATTTGTTCAGTTATACTAGTTATAAAAATGTTTGGGTAATAGATATATATAAAGGCTTAATAAGATACTCTGTATTTATATAATATACGGCACAATTGAGATAATTGGCTCTAAGCATCAGATAATATAGAAGATCCAAAATATTAAGATTCTCTCTTTTCCTGCTAAAAATAGTTAATTTTTCGCTCCTATCGGGAGCTTTTTTAAACTCTATACTAGATCACACATTAAAAAATACCTGAAATGTTAGTAAGATTGATATAGTTAAGTAGGTCCTTATAATACTTATTAATGAGACTACTGACTTCTTCATTGTATACATGAGGAAATATATAATACATATGTCTATAATTACAATATTAATAATAAAATGTATATGTTTAGCGAAACATCGCTATACTCTTAGTATTAATAACTTTTGAATGGTGTATTAATGAATAATTTTAAAATTCTAAATACAGAAAACGCTTAAATTAAGGTCAATATAGAAAATTAATTAATTCTGTCGCGTTTAATTAATATTTGTTTTACATCAACACATTTTAATTATACCTTGTTATTTTACCACCATTAAGAAATATAAAATTTAACATTAATTAAGTTATTAATAGTAGGGATATACTTTTGATACCATGCTATTCCTATAGAATATATACGCAAGAAATATTGTAAGAATATAATTAATATTTAGAGTATAGGTTAGTTTATATGTTACTATATATAATGTGGTCGTGTCTTATCACTATCTCGGTGACTACCTTCCGGGGATAATCATACCGTAATAGGTAGGACTAATCCCCCTCTCCACCTTCACTAAGTGGATAGTGGCGTGGTCTCTACTAGAGAATACCCCCGTACTATCTTAATTTCGCGTGATAGTAATATTTTAGTATTATATATATATCTTTTTTTTATTGCTATAGTATAATTGTCTTGTCGGTATATTATATTATAGGGTTTAATATAACTCACTTCTACGTCGTATCTCCTCATTACCCCTTACTGAGGTATATGGAAAACGTTCCCCCTATTCAGTATGTATCCTCCGATCGGCATCTATAGTATATATAAGAATATATTCACCTCTCTCACCTAATATAATTTGGCCTTGTAATAACTCTCTTTTACTCATAATAGGCCCTTTCATGTCTAAAGCCTCTCGTTTTCAAGGACTAACAGTAGGGCGGGTATTCCATTAGTTTTGCTTTCTTTACTAGTTACATAAATAAAAATTTTACTGTTTTTCTCCATGCCCAGGCGGGGGAGGATGTAAACCCTCCACAAGCTCCAAAATAGACCTTCCGCAAAAAAAATGTAAATAATTTATTAGTATAGCCCAATAGGAGAGAGAGTCTACTGTAGATTTTTTTGTTGTATTTTTATTTAATCAATTTTATTTTTTTTATTTTAACAAATTTTTTTAACACACAGCAACAAAAATATAATATAATAAAACTAAGGATTCCATTATAAAATGTGATGGTAATTCTCAATTATCTTGCTTCGGTTTTTTATGGACATTCGTCAATATATTTTAATGTTAGTGTTTTCAGAGATATGTTTTTATTTGATTTATTCTATTTAATTATTTTTTTTTATTATTTATACCAATTTCGCAATTTTTAATCTTTTTCCGTCTATTCCCTTTAAAATACTCTCAGTTTTCCTCGGTTTGTTACAACATTTTGCCAGGTATTCCATCCAACTACCAATCATTTTAATTTTATGTATCGCCTTTGTTATTTCCGTTAATTTCCTCTCTTAAAGGTAAAAGTACATAAGCATTGGTAGTAGATTTTTTTTCGAAGTATAAATGTGTAAGATTTGTGAGCTCTTCTGTATGAGGCTGGCCAATAAATATATCTTTCCTTATTTCACGTAAATTGTTTTCAAAGAAATTTAATGTAATATTTCTCTGATAATCTAGTTTACAGAAGTATAAAATTCATATTTTAGAAACTGGAAATAAAATCAAAAACTTATTTATATTTTTAAAATCTCAAGAAAGAGATAAAAATTTGGGTTTCTAATATTATTAATTATTTATTATTTTATTAATTTTATTTTATTATTATTATTTAATTATTATATTATTATTATACTATATTATTGATTATTTTTATTATAATTGATTTAATTTATTATTATTATATTTATATATATTATTATTATTATTCTTAGCACAAATTTTTTAAAATAAAATTTGATTAAATACTATATATATTTTACTATGATTTATGATAACTTACTTAATATTATTTAATCCGTCGCTTATTATCATTATTGTGATCTTCATGAAAATCATTTTTAGTGTTAGATGTTAAATTTCTATATATTAGACTACGTTGATATCTTATGCCGCCTATATTTCACAAAAGTGTGTATATTCAGTGGAATCACCTTCTGCCAGCCTTTGCCACAAAATTCTTGATGAACATAAAATTTGGCTCGAACGGAAAAACATTCGCAATGATTGTCCTGAAACTAGTTAAAAACAGTAAATAAATATGGTCCCAATTCCTACCTCTTTCCCTTATCCCTCACCTTCCATCTACCCCCACCTTTCTCTTACTTCGCAGCTTTTCCATTCATTTCAATTTCAGCTGTCGTTATATCCAAAATAGTTAAATTCTGCTTACAGATAAATAAAAATTAATTAGCACAAAAAAAAAATTAAAAAAATATATGTATCGAATTTTAAGAGGTTAAGAAATACTTTAAAAACAGTAGCAAACAAGAGTTCAAATAATTTATATATTAAAAATCTTTGGTCGGCTTTGGTTTAAACCACTGACAGAGAAAGAAAAATACAATAATAACTAACCCCTTTTCCTACTTGATTATTTTCCCTATCATTTTGTATTCTAACATTAAAAATCTCAATTAGTGAATAAAACACTAATAAATTATTTAAAAATCAAACTTCTGTTCTATGAAATCAACTCTATCTTTGACGAAGATACAATCTAGATTTTTATACGTCCCCTACTTTGAACAAAACGGTGGTAAAGTGAAATTCCTACAATTAAATTACTGCGTATAGCTGAGAATCTGTTAAAGTTTTCTGATGCTTTAATCTTCAACCAAAAGGTTAATGGAATCCACTCTTTTAAAAAGATATAATGAGATATCACGTCCAGACTGTTTAAAGATTAAAAAGGAAAAATTACTTTAGGCGAAGTAGATTAAAAACGAAAAACTATGATTACTTAAAAGGAGCAAGCAAGGAAAACAGCAAGCGCGTGATCTCTCTCTCTCTCTCTCTCTCTCTCTCTCTCTCTCTCTCTCTCTCCTCTCTTTCTCTCTTCTCTTCTCTCTCTCTCTTCTCTCTCTCTCTCTACTCCTCTCCTCTCGTCTCTCTCTCTCTCTCAATCCTCTCTCTTCTCTTCTCTCTCTCTCTCTCTCTCCTCTCTCTCATCTCTCTCTCTCGCTCTCTCTCTCATCTCTCTCTTCTCTCCTTCTCATCTTCTCTCTCTCTCTTCTCCTCTCTCTCTCTCTCGCTCTCTCTCTCAATCCTCTCTCTCTCTCGTCTCTCTCTCTCTTCTCATCTCTCTCATCTCTCTGTCCCCTTCCTCTAGATTTAAGTTGGAATTAAGATGGAAGTGTGATTTTTTTTCTTTTTTTTTTTGATCTCGGCAGGACCATTTTCGCTAAGGTCGATCATATTATTAAAAGATACTCATCTGGCAATAAGATTAAAGTCAGCATCCTTCTCTCTCAATTGTTAAGTATGTGTGTTGACTTGCTTATTTTTTACATTATTTTATTTTAGAGAAAATTTTTATTTGTGTACCACACGGATACCATTTAGTAAAATTTCAATAGTAGGGTAATAAAATAAATTCAAATATCATAGGCTAATCAGAAAAAAAAATAAAATGGACGTCCAAAAATTTCTTGGAAAGTTAGTGAAAAAATTCTGTTTGTAGAATTTCTTACATAAAGAATTTAACAGTAAGTCATGTCTCCTCCACCAAATTAGGAACAAATCTATTTCAAAAATACCTAAAAACTAGTCTACTAATTAAAGCTTTAAAGGCAAAAGTTAAAAGGCTACTCACAATATAAATAAAAAAAAAGGAAATGCCTGTAAAAAAAATTTTTGGGGCTTGTTTCCAAGAAATTTTACTTGGAGGATGTCTTTAAAAGTTAGTCATATTTTTTTCATATTTAATTTAGTTGCTTCAATTTTTCATTATGCCTTTAAGTTTGGTCGTTCCCATCTAAAACCCTCAGTTAAATTTCCAAACCTCTGAAAATAGTAGAACTAGTCCTAAAAGGCAGTTATTTTTTTAATGACAATCTCTCTCTCTCATCTCTTACTCTCTCTCTCTCTCTCTCTCTAGTGCCTCTCTCTCTCTACTCCTCTCTCTTTCTCCCTCTACTCTCTCTTTTCTCTCTCATTCTCTCTCCTCTTCTCTCATTCTCATCTCTCTCTCTATCATCCATCCTCATTCATGTGGTGATGCGCAAATATATTTCAAACTTGCACCACAGAAGACTATTGCTTGGGAATTCAAAATTGTATAACATCTATAGTCAATTTCCTACTACAATATATTAATTTAACATATGAGTACAAAATTAAAGGAATCTCAATTTTACGGATGAAGAGGAATTACTTGTATGTCACTCTGAAATTAAAGCTTAAAGAGTGCCTCATGATAAATTCTGGATAGATATTTAACAAAGAATACCCTCGTTGCAAAGAAATTCTCTGGTGATCCTATTGAAGTTTTCCACGTCTTATCAGTATCATTTGAGGTATTTCGCTTTCGCTAATGTAAAACCTAACAAAAGAAGAAGAAGTGTGAATACGTTTGATCAACATCGCACCTAATATTAAAATTCTGCGAATCGCATCAAGAGTCAAGACAAGAGAAGTACCTCGTTTAAAAAATTGTTGCAGGTAAGTTTCGTTTATTTATTTCATAGTTATCTGAATCTGTTTTATATCCCGGAATTCTTTGTTACTTTAGTCTTGTACTCGTGGATTACTTCTTTAATCCTTTTATATTTTGAGTGCTGATCGATCACTCCTAGAACAAGGTACTCGTACTTATTACAATTATAATATCGATTTCAAATTATTTTGATATATGATCGTTTGGAAAGGAATGACTAGAGGTGCCATTAGGGCTGCGGAGCCGGAACCGTAATTTTTTGAGGGACCGGAGCCGAAATTTTTGGGGGGCCTGGAACTGGAGCCGGAGCTGAAATTTTAGGGGGGCCCTGAAGCCGGAGTCGGAGCCGCAAAAAAGACGCTGCTCCGGCAAGCACAAAGTTAAGTAATTAAAAACGCAGCTTTCGGCAAGAGAGGTAAATTTCAAGGAAGGGCTGCGACTCCGAAACTCGATCGCAAGTTTTCCCAAAAGAAGAGTCAGGCAAGGGTGGTAAACGCGCTGGAAAGTCCGTGACTACCAATTCGCCTACAAAGAGTATGTCAACAGAAAGGACTTTTGTCACATCTTTACTTTCATTAATTATCATTACTTATGTTGAATAAAAACATCATTTCAAATATGGATTTTTAAATTACCATCATCCTCTTATATAGGGTGCTTGCTCAGCGCCACAAAAGAAGCACCAATCTAGCAAGTTCGTACCCTACTATAATTGGTGAACCCGGAGTAGAACACCCAGAACTTCAATCAGCGCCTTCTGATAACCAAAGAAAAACGAACAAAAATGAACAAAAAATACAACTAACACAAAATCCCAATCAGAAACTCATCCGAGAAAATGACTCAAGCAAACGAACCTTATCGATACAGATACAACAATTTTCTCATTTCTATATCCCTCGGATTATGGTCTCACCTTTTCACAATTATCACAGGTTCGCAGGATTCATCGCCTATTACATAGCATTACTTCCTTTTCGGCACTGGATTTCATTCATCATTCAAGTTTGGATTAATGGGCAGAAACTCCTTTTTGGATTCCACTACGAACTCTGATTTCCTTTTCGAATTCTAAATGGTCCTGTGACCGCTCCCTTTTTTAACTGAGAATTTTTCAAATAAAGGACCTAAATTTCAAGCAACTTGGCGCCTTTATCTACATATGTAAACTTCCTTTTACGGTATAGATGTCTTTCATCATTTAATTTGGATTCATGGGCAAGAATTCATTTTTCGGATTCCACTGACGAACTCTGATCCTTTCGAATTCTAAATGGCTTCTGTGAACCACTCCCGTTTATGCTATGAAGAAATTTTTCAAATAAAGGACCTAAATTTCAAGAACTTCGCCTTCTACATATGTAACTTCCGTTACGGTATGGATTTCTTTTCATCATTTTAAGTTTGATTATGGGCAGAAACTCATTTTTGGGATTCCACTACGAACTCTGATGCCTTTTCGAATTCTAAATGGTTCTCGTTTCTAATCCCTTTTATGTATGAAGAAATGTTTCAAGATAAAGGACCTAAATTTCAAGCAACTTCGCCTTTCCATATATATGTCATGCAATGTTTCTTTCGTAACTTACAGCTTCGAAAACTATATTCCTGGGCATTGATCAAATCCTGGATACATTAGAGAACGCCCTTTATACTGCGACCTTACCTTGGATTCAACGGTATTCCGATCGATGTGGCCATATTAAACTTGTGAAAACCATTGTCCATATTCAAGAAATTATGATAAACATTTTTATTTTTATGCATTTAAATGCTTTGTTATGTTTTGTTTATACTAACGGAAATATAACAAAATATTGCTTGTGTTTGGAAGGTCTTTTATTTTCTGTATATATGACATTATTGTTATTTTTATGTATTTCAAATATTTGTATATATGTTTACGATCTTCGGATGTAACCAGTTGTGCTCGTATATTTGAATATTCTTACATTTCACGTATACTATTTTTGCCTTCAAATGTTTGTATGTGCTACTTATGTCTTTGGACATAATTATATATGCTTGCATTGAAAGTACTTTTATATTATGTATTTTAGTTATTATTTTTACCTCATATGAATGTTTTATTATTGTTTCATGCGCTGCAATTGTCTCAACGATGCCCCCAATTATTATGGGTGATGTACACTTTGAATGAAGTGTTAATTTTTCTCTATATTCTTGTATAAACTTTATTCATAACATACTTTCCCTCACTCCGTGAAGTTAGCGCCGGAAGTTAGGTAGCACTCCATTATAACTTTGTAAAATTTTAATGTATTAATGCACTTATGCTAAGATTTGCGCCGAGCAAAATTTTTAGCATAAGGTCGAAATGAAATAATATATAAACCCGTCCTGTTGAGATACTCATCAGTCAGATTAAATTAACAACAAGAAGAATCAGAAGAAATAAATCTCTCTCAAGGATCACTCTCTCAGAACTCCTCCAAACTTAAAAACGCAGCTTTCGGCAAGAGAGGTAAATTTCAAGGAAGGGCTGCGACTCCGAAACTCCGATCGCAAGTTTTCCAAAAGAAGAGTCAGAAAGGGTGGTAAACGCGCGTGAAAAGTCCGTGACTACAATTCGCCTTACAAAGAGTATCTCAACAGAAGGGACTTTTGTCACATCTTTACTTTCATTGAATTATCCATTACTTATGTTGAATAAAAACATCATTTCAAATATGGATTTTTAAATTACCATCCTCTTATATAGGGTGCTTGCTCACAAAACAAGCACCAATCTAGCAAGTCGTACCCTATATATATATTCAGAAATTTGCTTATGTATATTTATTATTCAATAATGAAAAAGGTTTTAAACTTCTATAGATGATATCCTTAGAAAAATCATGTCAACTAAACCAGATCGAAAACACCTCATGTACTTGAATTATTTTATTCGCTCTGAAGATAAAATTACTTACATTTGCCAATATGAAAATAGTAAATAAAGTTGATGGGGAAATAGTCAGTTTGATCATGCTTTAAAAAGAATTTACCGAACCAACAGTTACTCATTGGGGTCATATACATCATATGTGGATCCTTTAAATTAAATGCAACATTTAAAAACGCTCTCATCCAGGCATTGCTGCAATTGTTAAAAAGAAAGGGTAAGCTAAAGGTAATCAGGTATAAACCTCATATTTCAAAAACTCAGACTAGTGGAAAATATATTTTTCAATTGTCCAAAATGAGCTAAACCTAGTTCCAATGATGTCCAGCAGTGGCTCTTAACTTTTGAATTTATTACTGACCCATTTAGTTTTTTTTTTTTTTTGAAAATCAGGATTTCAAGGCATTGTGTGGAGACATGGTTTAGAAACTAGAAGTCCCTTTAAACCGGGAAAATATTCGTAAAATAGTTGTAGCAGAAGCGGATAAACAAATAAATAAACTTAAAAATATTCTTAAAAGTCCATCGTGCATTTAAAAAATGGATGCTTGCACAAGGCAAAGCGTTAAGTTATTTTGCTTGCTATTAATGTTAGATATGTGGACGAAAATAAAAACAATATTACTAAAACGTTAGCAGTAAGAGAGTACCAAATCGCAATCATTTTCAGCTCATAATATCCAAGAACCTTATTTACGTTTTAAAAGAATTCGAAATAATAAGATGCAAGTAATTAGTTTAGTTACGGATAACGCATCAAACATGATGAGCATGATTGAAAAACTAAATAAGGGCAATGAGGATGATGAACAGGAAGCTGGAAAATGGTATTGATTTTATTGTAATGTCAAAACGAAAAAATTAATAGTTGTTTTCAGAAATGACCTTGATAAACTATGAAAGACAATGTTCCGATGACTTAACATTGCACACATGGAGAGTAGTATGGAAGGCCATATTGGAGGCCCAAACTCCGCCCACCTATGACCGACGAAAAACCCACCTGACCTTTTTTTGACCGCGACCTTTTTTGACCTTGACCTTTTTTGGCCTTGACCTTTTTGGGCAACCCAAATTTTTTGTGAACCAAATTTTTTCGGCAAACCCTAATGTTTTGGCAACGGCCTAATTTAATAGTTGGAATCGCCTTAATTACCCACAACATAATTCTCTTCACGGCAACACCTAAATTTTTGCAACCATTTCGAAGAAGGTTGCGCCAAACGGTTGCGCAGCAAGCGTTGTACGTACCCCACCCTAATTATTTTGGCCACAGCCCTTTTAGTTCTTCCATGGGTCAATTTTGGCCCATCCCTAATTTTTTGACCCACCTTTAGGGCTTAGCCCTTTATTTTGATAGCTGTCTTTACCACTTGCGGCTGCGGAATTGGTCAAACGTTTCTCCAAAGTACTTGCCATTTTTGAGATACCATGATTGGTCGAAATTTTGGCCCACATCTAATTTTTGGCCAATACATCGAAATGTTAAATTTGTCACCACCTCCGTCACATAATATTTCGTATCGCTAACTATCGATGAACGTAGTATGTATCGCATGCTATCCATTTAATCTTTGAACACCTTTAACCAACACTACAACACACACAGCACACACAACACACACACACATCACACATCACACAACACACACACACACACACACAAACCATCACACACACAAGCACATATAATACTATTAATATTACTAACAATCTTCACTAATGACTATACTTTCAAATGCTCTTTTGTAAACTACATTTACATTTATGCCCCATATTTGGGACAACTTTACAATTATACACTTCATATCACATGGTTAACAAACACACTACCAACCCTTTGGTTCTTTCTCTTATGTGGTCAATTTTGGCACCACCTTATTGTAAATAATTACCGAAAAGTTGACTATTTTTTCAAAATAGGCTAGCGCACTAAGTTATATATCGCAGACCAAACCGGCGTTTGATCCTTGGGAGTTGGAACAATTATTAGTGAACAGTAACTCTCCACATATATTTTATCGATAGCATAACCACTTTGTTATTCCAAGAGGTTATCATAAAATATTTGGCCATTGTTGTTTTTTTCGACTTGAGTAGCTTTTTATGAGTGACGTCATCTTTTGAATGACACCTTTATATTGATGGTCCTTAAACTTATTATGATGGTATCCCAATTACCGTAAGAAGTATCTAATGGAAATGTGAGTACTATCCTATTTAGTAGTTATCTTTACTGAAGTACTTAGACGCAGTCTGCCAGTAAATATATATAATTATAAAATATATTATAATATTATATTGTTGTAATTGTGACCTAAGTGCAGTACCAATGAGTGTCATCCAATGTGAGTTGCCACATAGTGCCAATTAGAGTGTGCTCCACAATATGTGTCCAAACTAGTAGTTAATATGCCACATAAGTGCCAAATACTGAAGTGCCATTCTTTTTTTCAACGGCCTTTTCTAGCCGTCCTCCCTATGAGCTATATATTATTAGAATAGCCCTAATTAATGAGGTTCGTACTCCCTAGCGATATTAGGTTATAGAGGGATCGATAATAATTGGTGTATATACAAGCTGTAGGATGCTTTATAACTCATACAATGATTAGTCTTTCTTTCTAGACCTCCTCCTTCTGACCTATCTCTTCCTGT
>JABUQX010095997.1:0-14441 GCA_015478945.1 Trachelipus rathkii | reverse complement strand
AATTGTACTTCGTTCAGTTCAGTTTAGGTGTTTAACCGTTTCGCATTTATCGTGAAACAACTTTCACGTTACTAAATATAACTTCAATATATATATATATATATATATATATATATATATATATATATATATATATATATATATATGCTATATATATATTTTCATCATCATCATCCATCTTCTTTCCCCAAGACTGGGGGTAAGGTGCGTACCATGCACCGGAAACAGAAAATAGTAGAAAGAACATGACACAAGTCGAAAAGAAAGCCCAGCCTTACATTCACTTTCTTCTCGCCTCTGCCAAACTCTCACATTTCTCTCCTCTAGGCATTCCTTCACTGATTCAATCAACTTTTCTTTCGGTTTCCCAACCGGTCGACTCCCCGCACACCCACCCACCCACCACTATATATATGTTTTACCAACCGACTATCATCCATCCTTTCCACACGACCAAACCATCTCATTGTACTTTCATTTATTCTCTCATTTTATCCTTACTTTACACCACTATACAACTCCCCTAATCAAATTTCCATTCCTCATTTATAAATTTTCTCACACCTACTCCCCTAAGATTCTCCATCTGAACACATTGTACTTTGGATCTATACCTTTTTTTCCAGACCATAGTTTCACTAATATACATTAACACAGGTAACAACATGCCCTAGTGTAAGACCCTAGAGCACTCGAGACTTAGTCCACCAAGGATTTAATTGCACCAGCCACCTTCCTACCATTTACAACTTTCCTACTACACTCTGCATCATCCGTTCCCTTTTCATCCAACATATATCCTAAATAATTAAACTCAGACACTGTTCAACTGCTCACCATTTAACATAACATATGGTTGTCCTCACTCACAACCATAACCTTACTCTTATCTGCGTTTACTTTCAAACCCCTCCTTTTAACACCCTGCCAAATCTCTCTACCAATCCTCTCAAACTCTCTTCAGATTTACCACAAAACATGTTATATTGCCTCTACAAAAGTAAATTCTTCTTTTTCCGGAAGAATAATTATTTAATGGCTATATATTAATTATTTTTTCTATCTTCAAGCCTTAATTGGTTTATCTAGACATCCTTCGTAATCTAGAACCTTCATTAATATCTAGAACAGTACATGCTTTTACCAATTTTCTTCTAGAATTTTTTTCCCTTTCTTTATCCCAGTCAATCATCTTCATGGATTTACATATTATTATTTCATATTTCATTATTTATTATTTATCATTATTTCTTCTTCTAGAGTTTAGATAACTTCATGTAGAGAAGCGCATATTACATTTACTGGTTTTCTCTAAGAATTTTCTTCTTTAATTTCTTTATCACAGTCAATTATCATTATAGATTGTAGATTTTTATTTAACGGTAAATCATAACAGGATTCTTTATTATTATTTATTTATATATATTTTTTTCAGTGCTGCTTATAAAAATAATTCAATTTTATAGACAAAATGTGCTTAAAAAAATGTCATAAGTAAATTTTCAACGCAGAGAAGATATATTAATCATAAAAATGTAATTTCACCATTGAAAAGTCATAAGTAAATTTTCAAAGCAGAAAAACATATTAATCATAAAAATGTAGCTTCACCAATATTAATCATAACAATGTAGCTTAACCAAGTTATTTTCTAATAACAAAATAATGTGAAAAATTGGTTTTGACATTTTTTGCCACTTTTTCGCTTTGACATTTTTTTTCACTATTTTGCTGGGACATTTTTTTATAGTGAATTTACAAGTTAGAATCCTAAACTGTCCTTCATATCTGTTGTCTTTTATGCAATCGATATGACTGCACCATTGCACATGTTCATTCTCAAATATCGATAAATATAATATATATACGTATATACGTATATATATATATATATATATAATATATATAATATATATCTTATATATATATATATATCTTTAATATATATAATTATATGTATAATACTAATATTATATACGTATAGCCTGAATATATAGTGATATATAATATCTATCATATAGATATATTTATATATATAAATATTAATATATATATACTAACTATATATATATATATAATATATATTATACTATATTATATATATATATATAGTTATTACCTATACTTATATATATATATACTATATTATACTAGGTATATATATTATTACTATAGGTATATATATATAATAATAGTAATTAAGTGCTAAGTGAATAAACGCCTGTTTATGTCATATGATAAATCCTAGGATTCTCTACATAACTTGGGGTTTCGACTACCCACACCCTTGCTGCTGTGATGAGCACGGCGTCGTTACACACTGACCACGATGAGCTAAAAAGAAACCACCGCTTTACTTTGAACACGGCCTGCGTATACCAACAGTAAGGTTGTGGGTTCGAAACCCAGTTAGGTAGAGAAATCTACGGATGTTATATAGGCTTTATATATATATATATTATATATATATATATATATATATATATATATTTAATATAATATTATAGTATATACTATATATATCTCATATGAGGATATATTTATAATACGTTATATATATATATTCAGTATATTATATATATATATAATATTATATATATATATATAGTTATATGTATTATATAATTGGTATCATATATAGCCTATATATTATATTATATATAATATACTATATATCATTATATAATAATTATATATGTATATACTATAATAATATATATAACTAATAATATATAATTATATATAATATTATGAATGATTATATAGGTATATATATATATATATATATATAGTAAATCTTCTTTCTATTCATATCTCAGATTGCCAATATAGCTTTCGTAACGAAGGTTCGACTGAGAATTGTTTCCTTTTCTCTAATTGTTGGCATTTCAGTGAATCTTTTAATGTGAGAAGTAAGGATTGCGACTTCGGCAGCTAAACCGAGAGCCGGATGTTGCAACCGGATGCTGGAAAGCGACATTTGCTTTTTTTTACTCCTGAGGCGTCAAATTAGGGGTTTCTGATGTCGGCGAGAAGTTTTCTGAGGTCGTCGACTAGTTTGGGTTTAGCCCCAAGACTTCGCGAACTGCACCACACTGTACCGCATTCCGTCACGTTTCGAAGGCTCTAATGATAAGGTCATCGTAGGTCGCCTACCCGGCATCTACCCCGAACTTCGGAGGAATTTGCGGATTTTTACCATCGGTAACACTGCACGTCAATGACGGTGGCACGTCCCCAAGGGTTAGTTCGAGTGCTGCATCATGTCTAAGAAGTTGGAAAGGCTGCCTCCAACTTCAGA
Organism: Trachelipus rathkii; assembly: GCA_015478945.1. Lineage (NCBI taxonomy): Eukaryota > Metazoa > Arthropoda > Malacostraca > Isopoda > Trachelipodidae > Trachelipus > Trachelipus rathkii. The sequence continues at coordinate 11,140 of JABUQX010095997.1, read as the reverse complement.
AGAGTGTGGATAGTCTGGCTCAATCGCGGCAGTAGTAGGGAGGGGATATTGTTAGCCCTTTTTTGACCTTGACCAACGCGATTTTTACCTGACCTTGACCTTGACTGACCTTGACCTTGACCACCTGACTTTTTTGAGCCCAAATTTCTTAGCTTACGGTTGATAGCCTTTTTTCCCGCGACCTTGGTTTTGTACCGCGGCTGTTGGTTCGACAACCTTTGGTACTACATGGAATGAATTGCTGGCCAATGTATTCTTTGGCAACCCAAATTTTTTGGCAACCCTAATTTTTGGCAACCCTAATTTGGGCCAACCCTTCGAAGAAGGTTGCGCCAAACGGTGCGTCAGCAACCGTGTACGTACTCCCACCCCTAATTTTTATCGACCAACCTTTGGCTTCCACTGCGGTCATTTTTGCCCACAGGAACTGTGTTGCGACCACCCTTTAGGGCTTTAGCCCGTTTCTTGATATCTTTACGCTTGTTGAACCTTCCCTAATTTTTTCGACCAACCCTATATGGTCTTCCAATGGGTCATTTTCTTGCCCACGGAATTTCTCTAACCACCCTTTAGGGCTCTCAGCCCGTTTTTTGATATCTTACCTTGTTTGGCTCATGATCATTTCCGTTCTGACCTTGCCCATGTCTATACCATGGGGTCAATTTGGCCCACGGTAATCTTTTGTCCTTCCTTTAGGTGGCTTAGCACCTTTGAGTCTTAACCTTGTTTGACATGATATTTCGGCCTTGACCTTTCCATTGTACGCATGGGTTCAATTTGGGCCCACGCCAATTTTCTGCCCACTCGTGGGTCCCCCCCGTCACATATTTCTGTTACTATCTTGTACCGCATGTCCATGGATTATCCTAACTTGAACACCGCTACACACACACAACACACACACCACACACACACCGACACACAACACACACCACACACACACACACACACACACACACACTTAGTACATACATTCACTATCACACTTACACTCCCATAGATACTTGCGCCTTTACATACACTTAAACACAGCGTACAAAAACAGACACGGACCAATTCTTTGGTCTCTCATGGGTCCCATTTTGACCCACCCGAATTTTTTGCCACTCTCCCCCCCTAAAAGTTTATAAAGAACAGAAAAACCCCGTAAGTTTATACGGCCAACCGCTTTGGTCTTCACAGGGTGCATTTGAAGGAACCCAATTTTATCGGGTCAAACCCTTTTTTATCTACGGTACAATTTTGAATGCCTCAGCTTTGATGCTCTCACTTTGATGCCCCAACTTTGATGCCCTTTCACTTAATTGCCCCAAGCGTTGATGCCTCACTCTTGTGATGGCTCATACTTGTGATGGGTGTCATCCTTAATTAGCGTACACTAATATTGTTGTTCAGCTTTGGATGACTCAGATTTATTGATGGTTCAACTTTGATGGAACCTATGTTGATTCACCGTAAGGAATATCTAGTGATGTTCTATTAGTGTTCTATGAGTATTAGATGAGTGCCAGGGAGTGCCAGGTGAGGGCCAAGTGAGTGCCAATGAGTGCCAAGTGAGTGCCAATGAGTGCCAAGTGGAGAAATAGTGCCAAGTGAGTGCACATAGTGCCAATGAGTGGCCACTTTTCAAGCCTTTCTGCCTCCCCTGAGCCCCGAATGCCCCAAATATGGGTGTCTACCCCTAGAGTTATAAGGTATGAGGAACGATTGTGTTATACAATTCGCTAGAATAGCTTCCTACTATGAGTTTGAGTTATTTTATATACAACACTTATAACACGATAGAATATATATCCCAAAGAGCTACACATTTGAGACAGGGACCGCAAACGTTTCCAAGTCCGCGTCCGCAGGTGAGCCCCGTCGCGAAACCGCGCGTGCGCCCGCGAGGCGCAATATTACGCCGCCAGCGGGTGCGCCCGGCAGGGCGCAATATTACCGCCGCCCGCGTGCGTGGGCCCGCAGGCGCAATATTACCGCCGCGTGTGCGCGCTCGCAGGCGCAATATTCCGCTTAACCGCCGCCGCGTGCGCCGCAGGCGCAAAAGACCCCCGCCGTGTAACCGCCGCCGCGTTGTGCGTCCGCAGACGCAATATTACCCGCAGCGATACGAAAATATGATATCAATTAAGACTATTCAAAGAGGATTTTCTTTTACGAAGATATACTATGAAGTCATTTCATTTACTACAATGTACAAAATGTTTTATAAAAACAATTACTTTACATACTAAAGCAGTAAATCAGTAGTAAATCAATAGAGCGGTGTTACCTAGCACCCAAAGGGTATTAGTATACTTTTGTTTTTACTGCTTGTTTTACTGCTTAACTCATGTTTACTGCTTTAACTGCACATTATTGTTTTATTTATTTCACATATTTATTAACATTACATTACCTTAAAGCAGTAATCGAAATCAATAGACAGTGTTAGCCTAACACAAAATGGAATTAGGATGCCTCTTTGTTCTTACTGTATTTTACTGCATTTGAACATACATGTTTACTGCTTAACATATGTTTACTGCTTTACTCACATCATTATATAAGTATTACTACCTCTAAGCAGTTAAATCATTAAATCAATAGTAGGTGTTACCTAATCACCAAAGGGTTATAGTAATTGCTTTTGTTTTTACGTTTTACTGCTTTAACATCATGTTTGACTGCTTTAACTGCATATATTTATTATAACATTGATGTTTTGTTATATAATTTTTTTATTTGTTTTTTACGTATTGTTCTTATTTATTATTTAATTTTTATTATGTATTTTATTCGTTTTATTTTTATTGTTATTTGAAAAATTGTAATGCAATTTCAAAAACACACGCAGTGTCTGATATATAAACATTTATTTTAAATAACACTTCTCACGTGAATTCTGATAGAACTGAGTGTTGTTGTAATACGTGTGACCTATGGGTATATTGAGCGCATTTTTTCATTTTAAAATTCATTATTACATAATTAGAAACTATAAAATCATTTGACATACAAATTTTTAGCATCAAATTATTACAAGTTTCATTAATACATCTATTAGGGATTTAAAAAGCAACAATAGAAACAAATACATAGACCCACATAAATTAGAAAGTATAGGGAATGAACAGGGTTAAGACATAGTTTTTACACAGCTTACACTATTATATTTTTGTAAAAATAAGGTGATATAATGATTATTCAATATAAATTTTAAGTTCAAAGAACAATTATGTGAACAGCATCGTTTTATTGCTCTATAAACGGAGAATCCAGATGTCCTGTTGAGTGATGAGTGTGACAGAGCAATGTTATGAATGAAGCAGGTCATCCTTCTGCGCAATCTTACAAAGTTTATTTCGTTTAATTGCGACACACTAAAAAGCGATAGTTTCATTTTTAAACACCGATTTTATTTCTTTTTCCTCTTCATTCTTCTTTAATAATTCAAAAGTACCGTTGCGTTACTCTCGTCAATTCAATGAGATTGAGGATGCTCAATGACAACATGACACAGTGATGGGGTGAGTGTTAGACTCGATCCAAAGAGAGACTTAGTCCTAAGGCATCCCTTTCTCAAAAAAAAAAAAAAAAATTTTTGGTGTTTTAAAAAAGAAATTTGGAATAGGCGTTAACAAGCTGAAAGGTCGGCTGTAAGATCATAGGCACATAAATTACTATTCTTCGCGTATTGCTTAAGATTTTAAGCCCGGATCCCTATCTTACATGAATACAAGTGATGGCTATTAAAGTCGTAAAAAGGACGCTGTACAGAGAGATAGGTCGCCATTGGCATAACATTTCATAATCACGTCCCGTGAGGTAGTCATGCACATGCTAAACTGATACCCCTACAGTCCGAACAGCGTGTGAATTTATAGGGTACTTTTTAAATTCCGGAGTAGGGCTTCAGATGTCTCGACAATCCTAGTTATTACTCTTTCTGTGGTAAAAATTTCCGTGTCACACAATGTTAGGATATATTGATACTCGATAGATCCTATAGAGGATAAGTATCTTGGTTTAACTCTTCTTGATAGGGTACTTTGCTGTAGTATTCAAAAAGCGACTTTTCAATTTCCCAAATGTCGCTGTGTTGATAATTTCACTTTTCTAATCATAGAGATAGGCCTACCAGCAAGTTGGAAAACAGGGTTTCAGGACATCAGCTGTAGCAGTAGGAGCATTACTTTTTAGTGTTTAGAGAGCAAATGTTAAGGGGATCTTGATCGTGATAAAATTCGATTTCTGTATCTACAAGATGGAGTAGAATGAGTCTTTCTTGGAGGAGAGATATTCCACCATTTAATCTGACCTTTAAATTCATGTGTAGTGATTATTCTGACTTTGAGGTGCTGCTTTTAGTCTATATGTGCAGCTTCATCTCTTGAAACTGTTTGAAAAACCACATGATTCGAGATGAGATTGTTTAGCGTCCTCTGAAAAATTTAACAAATGTTCTATATTTTTTTTTTTTTTTATTTTAGGTTTTTATTTTATTGCTTCTATAAGGATAATTAGCGCTGACGCACCTAGTGAAGTGCCGTTAAGATAGACTTCTTCAACCTGGGTGAAACAGGTATACAGGAAATTTGATTCGTGTATATACTTATCATAGTCAATCACCCGATAAGGGAGATCGGTACATCAGGTTTTCGTCAAGTTTCGTTTTTACATAATAAAAAACACATGTAGAGGGATCTAAGTACTGATCGGAAGTACCTGGATATTGAATTCTAGAGGAACATCTGTGTTGGGTAATGAATATGAGAGGCATGTAATACTGCATAAAGTTGGGATTCGTTAAACGCTATCTGTGTAGGGTTTCATGGAGAAAGAGATCCAATTCACTTTCTAACAAACAATCAGGGACTAGCCGGGTGAAGGAAATGCATTCGTCTCGCATGGGTGACGAGCTGGCTGGTTGTATAATGAACATTTTCATGAAAAACCCTTATAACTTTATATGCTACACAGTTAGTTTAAAGTATTCATTAGTAATGAAATAGCACTCAAAATACATCAATACATTTTTTCTTAGAGGTTTTTCTAATTTTAGTTCATATTTCTTTATAACGACAATACTCTGCCACTGTCCTTGAGCCTGACATATTTTACGGTCTCCAAATATTTTACCGCTTAACATCAGTCACCACATCTCATCTGAAACATCGGCCAATTTACGTCTTTAATGCTGCACGGGATTATTTCCTGGCCGCAATATCTGAATAAGTATGCAAGCCTGTCTGGTATAGCTTTTTAAACCTATAACTCATGCCCCACCCTCTCCTGAGTACGAGGCCTTGGCACTTCTCTCATAGCTTGTGCGCAAAAGTCCCAAGGCCATACCCCTCTGCATTTTGGATCCTCTGAATACCACTTTCTTCGCTCCATTATTACAGGTAGTTGTCTTCTATCATGACTATCTTTACACTGGTGAGAGGGGTTATGTATGAATGAAAAATATATCTCGACTCACACTCTTATATATATTCCAACTTATTGCTGTAGATTACTGCATCTGTTTCTTTCTAATGATGAAATTTATGCATAACAATGCTCCGTCTGTAAACGGGAAGGGATTTCCTTCTAGATCTTTTATATGCACGCGCACAGAGTCAAAATTTGTTCTATCAGAGGAAGATAAATGAACATTAGGGAATGTTATTACTTTACTCTCTTTGGCGAAAATATACTACTCTTAATCAAGGAGCTTTAGTATTAACCTACATACTTTGATGATCAACTCCTATATGTTGTAATTATTCATAAGCGCATACCAGGGTTGGTGACTGAGGCATCTCGGACGGGTGTACGATGTAGTGAATGCGAGTATCTCGCGGGCATTGCTTCACTCTCTTTGTTCATGTGCAGTCATGCGGTTGTTCTCCACAGATAGTATAATCCTCTTCAAACATAGTAGGGATAGTCATGAAGTATTATCCAAGCCACATACCGTTTTGCGGATAATTTTTCGGCGTTGCCACTGTGACGCTCGAGAAAAAAACGTATCACGTCTCTCAGTTTACCAACTTACTTTGATCTTATAAGATAAATATTATTTTGCGAGTAGCGTAAAATCAGTTTTGTATCCAAACACCTTACACATAATACTCATATCAAAGAGTTCGTTTAAATGACTAAAAATAGCAGGCACCGATTAAAATAAAAGCTTCGTCGCGAGAGCAGAATTCTCTCAAAGAAGTATCTCTTGTACAATTGTTGTCGTATTCACCTTTTATCGCAATTGTAGTCCTTCAGGTACGGTATCTTCCACTGTAATATATTTTCAACATCATTCACAACTGGCACCCACATCCAGAATAGATTGTGAGGTAAGTTTTCTATGTCCTGTATTTAATATCAGTTCACATAATCCTACTTCGTATACCTCCCCCTTTCGCCAAGCAGAAGAGGATTCATTAACATCAGGTTGTTAAAATCAGCGAGCGTTATTATCTAGACCGATGTAAATCTAAGGATGCTGAAGACGGGAGAGCTTAAAAAAAGTGAGTTACACTCATCCATGATTTGAAGAGTTTTTTATCCAAGTGTTCTTGTAAATGGTAAATCCTTGCAAGTGATTTGCCATATAAATTTTATCCTATATTCCATATTCATCACTGATTAATGATTCTTAACTTCACTTGCTCTTATATAAGTATTAAACTTAGCAGAGTACCCCCTCCATTTCACCAGTTACTGCTTATTTTTTCCTTTACCTCTCGTAGCTAATATTTTTTTCATTTATGACTCGTGAGTTACGGGATTGAACCTTACTTTTTGCATTTCCTTCTTGTTTTTAGAACCCTCCTTTTATTTTGTCACTATCTAAATCCTCAAGATAGTATAACTTTAAACTATCACGACGGAACGGTCGGATATTGTGCACTTTAAAAACCTCCGTAGTCCAACCGTACTGCTTCCTTCTTCTGAAAACCTTTGCAGTTCTGTTCTTGATACTCTTACATAGTCATTCACCTTTATTTCCTGAATGTGATCTTTGGTTTTGTTTCTTGTTCAGTAGATGGTCACGGCCTCTAGTTTATTGACTTTTCTAAAGGAGTTGTCTTAGAAATAGTTCGATTTGGTAATGACCCTGTGGATAAGAATAACTTAGCTAGATCGTTTCAGTATATTCAACTATTATTTAAAAGTATTCATTTTAGTAAATACCTATGCATGCGTTCTTTAATAGTACGCTGTTACTCTTTCAACATCATAGCCGCTTTGTTCACGGAAAATGTATTGTAATAGCTTATAATACCATTACGTCCCAGAGATCTCCTGAAACTCTCGCCCCTGAATTCCATTGCCTGAACTCTGTTACCAAAATGATTTAGGTGTTCTCCTCTCATCATCTATAATTTCAAGTACTGCAGTGGCAACTGTGGCTGATCTTTTATCTTTTAAGGGTTTCAACACAAGTATCTAGAGTATACGTCAATAGTAAAAAGTCTGTATTGAAATCCTTCATGTATTAGAACTATATTAATCATTTCCGATAATCTAATTGGCCAAACCACTATACGAGCTGCGGAGATAATGGGTTTTTCCGGTGTAGGAAATTTTTTTCCTTACAGGTTTATGTAGAGTACAAGCCTCTTCGCCCTCTAAATATGCTGTTTAACTCTTTTTTCTCATATTAGAGATACCTTAAAAGAAAACTAGAAATCCCCCGAAAACTATTTGGTTCCCTCAGATTGAAGTAATACTTTATCAACTACCTCCTTTGACTCCATGTTGGATACTGATAATGCGAGAATAATATTCTAAATATATATATATTATATATATATATACATAGTATTTTAATTAAAGAAGATTGAGTTATAAATAAGCGTGAAAGACTAAAGTAAGTTACAAAGGGTATATATACATTTCAAATATATATGGACATTAATATATAATATAATTATATATACTATAAATAATATATATATATATATATATATATATATATATATATATATATAATAATATTATTTAGGTAATATTATATATATATACATATACAGGGAAAAGTGGAATAATAAGAAAAGATGAGTCTAAAAGAACCATCAGAACAAATTGATGAGAAGGTGAAAAAAATCTGCTAATTTAGTAAATATTATGATTATTAATACAAAATTAAGATTTAAACCAACTATATATATATGTTTAATTATAAATAGGTAGCTTTTCTAGATTCTTCTCCTATCTTATATATATAGTAACACGTTCAAATATATTGAAGCGTAAGAAGTGTGCTCTGACAGGGACTTGAGTCATAGTCTTGATCGTAATAGTAAGCATTTATCTATGATTGATAAACGTGTGATGTTATTTAAGAATTTAAATGATCTGGTGTAGAGATATATAAATATGATTCTGTAGTTCTTGTTTTGAGTCATCATTTCCAGCGTATATATTATTTACTAAGGGTGACCTTCATCTTCTTTTCCAGTTACGTGAGATGAATCAGCTATCAAATCCACTAATATTTATCCTATATTATACTCATATTTTTCTTATAGATCTCTCATCTATAATTAATATACGTATCTCACTGTCCTGCTATTCATATCAATTGAATATAATTGTTCGTTGTAATAATTATATATATTATAAAGTATGTCCTGATTTACACACTCTAATAGGTAAGCTCTGCTCATTAGATATTTTTTAAATTTTATCTTCATTTTTCACTTCACAGTTATTTACTTATCAGGTATGATATAGGTATTATCTCATATACATATCATCTAGTATATGATAACGTGTTTATACTACTCGTTTAGTTGTTATGGATCATGTATTGTGCAATCTTTTAAGATTATCTATCCAATTTATTGTATGGTGCATACTTGGTATAAGATACGCTTCTCATATATGTTAATGTCTGAATTTAATATTCCTGTTCACTATTATACTTTCTCGTTAATATATGGTATCTGACTCATCAATCGTTTTGGAATTTCATAGTATAAGTGTAGATGGATATAGAAGTGGAGTTGTACTCAGTAATGGAAATAAGTAAATGTAATCTAGTTTCACATTAGGATTATCTGTTAGGCTGCAACTGTTGCTGAATAGTAGGAAATGAGGCTGGTAATGCTGGAATGCTATTGGTGATATATATATATACTATATATATATAATCGTAATATATCTGCATATTAATTGAGGTGTAGGTAGTGAATGATTGAAACGTGTATGTACTGGGGAGTATTTGTGCACAGTGGCGTTATATATATATAAATAATATATATATAGGTAATACTGTTCATGTATAGAGGTTGTGCGCAAATTGATGCTGAATCTGTAGTGAGACTAACTATGAATTTCCTGCCGATAGCTATAATGTATATTCATATATTACTACTTCATTTTCTTCAATCACTACTTTAGTATGGAGGTACAGCCAACCTTCTTATATACTCATTCACGGGGACACACTGTAGTCTAGAAGGTGGAGCATATAACGTGATCATAGTGAGAAGTAGAGTAATGAAGTGATTCAACGATTAGGTAAATTAATGTAAATTACTATTATTAAATATATTATACAGTATTTATTTAATAGTGTATATGTAGGGATAAAATCTACTTTATATATTGTATATATGATGGAGAATGTTACTATAACGACGTAGCTTTACCTTCTAGAGTGTCTAGTTTAAAGGATACATATTTCCTTATATAATTTATAGATATTAATACAGACTAGTTCACATACACACTGTATGAATTCATCATCCTCGATAATTATGATTTACTGTTTTTCAAGAATGATTTACGCTTTTTAAAATATACTTATATAAGTAGGTTAGAATAATTTGCAGTTGAGAGCACTTATTATTCATGGTATATATGTGATTATACAAGGTGTTATCTATACGTATATAGGGTAAGAATAGATTAAGGAATTCTCGGTAATATATTAATGCAACACCTCTGTGTGCTATGTTTATTGAAGTTATTCCTACACTATCAAATAACCGTGGTGGTGATCGGTAATGTAACCCTTATATTTATTATATATAAATCTTTATTATAAGAACCTATCTTTCTTGAAGAGGGTGAGATATACATTATTGAGTTAGTCACTAGATATATTACATTTTATTTGGAGCTACATGTCTCGTTTCTCTGTGGAGTGGTACTCAAATACATACTCTGAGTTATAATACTAGTATGTTAGTGAGTTTTAAAGAAACACTTCGCGTATGCTTGCTTTGGTATATGAATATAAATATTCTGATATATATATATTTTATGAACAACACAGAGATATTTAGATTGTGAGAATAAACTGTGACGCTTCTGCTATATCCAAATTCAATTTGTGCATTAAAATCATCTAATACAATAATTTGATGTGCCCATGTATATTATCCAGCGATCTATATCGTATATTCCTTCATGGGAAATTGAATAACAGCTTTATATTCTTTTTAAAATTTATATACCGGAACTAAGAATAAAATATATAACAGACGCGATAAATAGAAATTCTTAATAACCAAAAGGGATTTGTTCAGAATCTCCATTCCTTAAAATATTGTAATAATAGAAAGGTTTTCCACCGGCCTGTCGGACCAGCTACAAGGCATGTAGCCGGACTTCAAGGACTTCGGAACTTAAATTTCTCCACATCCATACTCGTTAAGTGCGAATAATGAGATAATGAGCATTAATTACAAGCTGGTAGACACAGTAAAGTACATGTTATTTCGTACAAATTTTATTAAAAAATAAAATGGGTTTAAATATATCAGACACTGCGTGGTGTGTTTTTCTTTCATTACAATATATAATATATAAAAATAGAATATAAAATAAAGAATAATAATAATAAAAATAAATAATAAAGAATAAAAAGTATTAAGACAAATTAAAAAAATAAAAAGAAAACAACATAGAATATAAAAAGTATATAGTTAAAGCAGTAAAAACATGAGGGGTAAGAGCAGATAAAAACAGTAACAAAAGATGGATCTAAATCCCTTTGTGTTGGTAGGTAACACCTCTATTGATTTACTGATTTACTGCATATGGAGGTATGTAATGTTAAATATGTGAGTTAAAGCAGTAAAACATGGAGTTAAAGCAGTAAAACATGAGTTTGTAAAGCAGTAAAACAAGTAAAACCAAAGCATACTAATCCCTTTGT
>JABUQX010095996.1:27500-28620 GCA_015478945.1 Trachelipus rathkii | reverse complement strand
CTGAGGTCAAAGTTTCTTCTATTGATGCAGGGGAAATTGTTGATCCTGATTATATTCCTAATGATCAAAAATCTATTGTAAAAAACTTTAAAACTTTATCCCATCAATTAAAGGTAATAAAAAATAAATGGAGAGATGAATATCTATTGAGCTTATGAGAAAGAGAGAAAAAGCAGCACAAACTAATTACTAAAACACCTAAAATTGGGGTATTGTGTTTGCTTAATGAGTCAAGTAAGCTTCCAAAATGTTTTTGGAAGTTAGCTAGAATTATTGAAGTTCATCCTGATGATAAAGGTATTGTAAGACGTGACTCTCCAAGGACATCAGTCTTAGTCAAAAGATATGTTTATAATCTTTACCCATTAGAAATTCCTATTGACAACTTAACTTCAGACTTACAAAAAGTAGACACTACTGTATACTTTAAGAGTTAAATTAAGTCATGTTTCAATAAGTTTTTAATTCTATTTTGAAACTTTATAGCCACATCTCTTTTAGGTCTTATTTGAGTGTCTTGTTGAGAGTCATTTTTGGGTAATATGGAAAAAGGTTTTCTTTTCTTTTAATATAAGGAAAAATAAAATTAAAAATAAACAACTTAAATTAGCTACAAACAAATGTCAAAATAAAAAAAATGTATATACGTCTTTTATAATAAAAATTCAATTAAGTTTTTCCAAATTTTTGTGTGAAAAGTTTATACAAAATTGTTTTGGGAGTCGAAAGGAGTCGTTTTTTTTAAATTGACTCCCGACTCTGACTCCCAACTTTTTTGGAAATCGACTCCCGACTCCGACTCCTTACCCCTGAAAACGCTCTACTCCCGACTCCCCATCCCTGGTATATTATTTTATTTTTTATTTTTGAGGGGGTGTTGAAGTTTTGAATGGTATCCAAATTAAATTCTCTATATCATTCTCAAATTGGAATCCAGTCCCAAACCTATAATATATATAAATAAAATAACAAAATTCATTAAAATGAGCTAAAAATATGCCTAGGCAAGTGCTCTAGCCTAATGCAAAAAATGAAAGAAACAACCAACTAATATCAAATCATTTTGAGAAACATCATTAATCACAGTTTGTGTGATTACCAGCTGGCTCCTTACAAGTTC
>JABUQX010095996.1:0-25000 GCA_015478945.1 Trachelipus rathkii | reverse complement strand
AAACATCATTCAGATTGTTCCAGAAAGTCCCACTCTCCTCAGCATCACCCTCAGATGGACCATATGCAAAACCACACATACTGTGCCTTAACGTCCTAACTTAAATTTTACCATTAGTATTGTAGTACTCACACAGACAAAATCCACCAAAGCTCTGTGCCACAGGTCTCTCATCAAAATCACAAGTACTATCATTCTTCTCCACTCAGGCATCATAATAATAATGATAATAATAATAATAATAATAATAATAATAATAATATTAATAATAATAATAATAATAATAATAATAATAATAATAATGCACTAAATTTCTTTTCTTTGTTTTATTCATCAGATAAAAATAAGAAATTATACTAGTTAAGGATTTTAGAAATTGTCCCAAACAGATTAATGTTTTCAGAATACTCTGTTTAGTAATCCGTCTTACAAGACCTGTGATAAAATTAAGATTCCTACCATTTTGTATTTCCTGGATATTTTCCTCCCTCTATGTGGCCTCCATTTGATTTCCTTTTCTCATTTTTATTGTTCAATTTTTTTTCCTCCTAAGTAATATTTGCAATCGATTCCAGACTCCCATTCCTAACTGAACTCCATCTTTTTACTGGTTTAAAATTGGCTTCTTTTTGATGGTTTGTTTAAATCTCGTTCAAACTGAATGGCTTCCCTTAGTTATCTTTAATATTCGTTGGTTTTTGATACGTAATAGTGGATGCACATAATATCGATGCGATGCTTTAAGCTAGTGGATACTTTGGTATGTGTTTGTTCGAAGTCTTTGGCTTTACTTAGTGGTTTGCGTGTAGTTTCACGTCTCAATATGGAACATGTTAACCATGGGGTGATATTTAAAATGACACGAGAAGTTTGCATTGCAGAATGTTTGTCTGATATGTTAATACCATATATGTAAATTTTAAATAAGTTGTTAAAAAGATCTTTTAACTTACAATATGTAAATGCCATTCAAACGCAGTTTCTATAGTAATGTCTTAATTCTTATATTTGTATTATATTTTCAAATGGTGTTATACTAGTTTATTTTATTATAGAGTAATTTCAAGATATCTATAACTTTTTTAAAATTTACCTGTAATGTCCTAAAGAAAAACATTATTATTTTACTTTTATAATAGTACTAAAAGTTTAATTGCCTATAAAAATACAAATCTAAATTTACTAATTTTTACATTTAATGAATATTAATAGAGATGTACCGATACCAGAAAAGAGGCTGATACTGATTCCGATACTCTAATTTTTTAGGTGCTGATACTGATACTGATACTTTAATTAATATAATAAATACAATACTTAGTCATTTATTTCATATTTGGTTGTGCCCAAGTATATTTATTTTATAAATTAAAATAGTATCTTTTAGGAATAATAAATGCAAATATAATATTAATAACTTTTTTGTTTGTGTTTATTCAAAAAATATTCCATTTCCATTTTCTAGTAAGTTTTATTAACAAAGTTTAGCTACTAACTTTTATGTTTTAACATCATTACAATTTACAAGAAGATTCTTTAACTAGCTACAATATAAAAAATAAAAATAATGAAAGAAGAGACCTCAATTAATTCAGCTGAAAAGACAAAATAAAAAAGTGTTATTATTCAAACATGATATAATAATAATATACTCCTTTAAGATAAAGATAGAAATCATTCAATACTCAAATTCAAAAATTCTCAAATTGTGATGCAAAAACATTAATCTTTCACTAATATCTGGCGAGAGCCTGTTCCATTTTGGGGTGTTTACATTCCCACCTACAATAAAAATACGCTCGCTCTCGACTGATGAGGGAGGAGCTGATAAATATTTGCTTGCAAGCACTGATAATAATGGAAACCTTGGCCCATTTTCATGCCACCACATGAAAGGATTCTCTTCTATGGAAAGCGACGTCCAGTCGTAAGTAGAGCCTCATCTCCTCTTTCACAGATTGCAAATTTGAATTATCTTTGCTCCTTGATGACTGTCTCTTCAGTTTTTTTCGATGAGGTTCCTTTTTGTGATTCCTTTGAAGGTGAATAAGATGTCAATGCAATTTCGGCCATGAAACGAACTTATCAAAGTCTAACATATCCAAATCCTCTTCATCTTTAGTAGGTTTATTTTGCTGAAAAACTACCATCGTCACTATCAGTTCTGTTGCCAAGGGTTGCTGAAAAGGCGGCTTCCATTTCTGTGAATCTTTTTTTATCACGCGAGCAAGCTCCTCGGTTATGCTATTTAAATGCATTCTAGAAGTGGTTCACTGTAGGAGACGCCATTCTTGTGGGGTTTCAGCTAGCTTAAGGAATTCCTTATTAGAACCTTTTATATATCGAAACTAGGTTTATTACACAATGTAACAAAAAAATATATATATATTTTTTTTGTTTCTTCTGATTTTGTTTATTCTTTTTTGGACAGTTTTTTATGCTGATTCCAAATATGTTTTTAATTTTTCTCTAGCATCGACCGTTTTTGTTATGATGTCAAGTAATTATTGGCATCTTCTCATTTTATAGGGTCGTTACCAGCATCGCGCTGAGTAAAAGTCAGTTGGATGCTTAAGAACTGATTATATATATATATATGTAGATATAGATGATGAGATCATTATATCAATTAAACCTATAATAATATATATAGTTTATATATATATTATATATATAATATATATATATACTATATATATATATGTAAAAGGGGGTGTGAATATCCCCCTTTCTTCTTTTTTGTTTTGTTTGCTTTTTTAAGTGTTTTGGAGTGAGTTATATTTTGTAGTGATTCAAGTCATTCCCATCCATATTCCATACTATTTGTTTCTATTTATTGGAAAAGTACAGAGAATAAATAGATTCATTACTACTTAATAAATAAATAAATATTCTATATTCCAGCCTTAGTTTCTTAGTTTGTTATAGCTCCTGATATTCATGATTAATGATAAACTTATGTTTCATTTATAATATTATGATGTTTATAATATGATGATGATAAATATGATTGTGTCCCAATCCCACGTAATTGTTTATATTGGACACCATTACCAATCCTATTGAGCTCCCATGCTCCTGTTGTTACCGACGATTCCTGTATAATTATACAAGGACTTGGCAGGTTAGTAAAAATATATGAAAGTAATTAATTTAAACATAAGTAAACGAAAAATGATTTTGTGGCTTAATTTAAACTTTAAGAATATTATTTAAGTAAAAGTTTTCCCCATATTCCAGTTGCTCCCGCACTGTATCTTCGTTCCCAGCTACAGTCCTGCAGTGCGCCATTGCTCTCTCTACAAAATAGCAAACCATCCATCAGTACGCCTTTACCAGACCAGGATGTATACCTAAATAAACGATAAAACATTAACATTAAGTTATTATTATATTAAGATGGACGCATGTCTAAACCAAAATGAAACATCCTTTATAAAAATAATTATCTAATTTATGAGTAAAATAACTGATGAATTTTAATAAAGTGAAAACTGGTGAAATCATGACTCACATGTGTTTTATGTTTTCCCCAGGGTTCTATTTCTTGACAGAAACACTTTTCTATTTGTGGCTTATAATTGTCAGACGTCGTTTGTGACGAAATTCTGTTTCTTGGCAGAAATTCTGCAGAGCTTTATCGCATGGCTTTTCTATTGCCTGGCTGTTACAGAGGGTTTCTGGGAAACCTCATCTTGCATTGTTAGCCATTGGATTTTACTGCTCTATTCCTTTTCTAAGGTCCTTAGCTGAAACAGCTATCCTGACAACATGCCTCTGATTTGAGGATCGTATTAACCCAAAAAACGGTGGACTTATCCTGAAAATACCCAACACTTACCATCTCCGAGGTTGTCATAGTTAAATCCAATTTTGAAACGTGGAAAAAGTTAAGTTAATCTTAAATAAAACAACAAACTGTTTCGAAAAACTATTATTAAATTACTTTAGAATATTTACTAAAAATAAACGAATCGTTTTAACTATTTATAAAATTGTTGTAATGATTTAATATATTTCCCCATTTACCCCTGCTTCTCGAATTGTTTCATTATTGGCTCCTTTTAGCCAAAATTACTAACCACCTAAGTCTTATATTTAACCACGGTCTGTGTTCCTATATACATTGTTAAGTGTAATTGTGTTGAAGGTTTATGACTTATAGTATATGTGTAAAGAGTATAAAAAGTTTTGTAGATATATATATAATTAAATTAAAACTTTAAAACACAAAATGAGTAGGGTTGTTTTGAGAGATTAAATTCATAAACTTAAAAGTTATTTGTATGCAAAGACGAAAGAAATGTTTGGATGAGCCGTTCACCGCCGAATTGTCTACCAAGGGTGACGTGATGAATGAGAGGCTAGGTCCTGAAGACAACTACCCCCGTAAGCGAAGCCTTATCGGGTAAAGAAGAGGGGTATCGGAAGTAATACCGTCTGCTGCTCTTCTCTTATTATAGTTTGAGTCAGGTAAATACATATCTATTTGTTAACTGACTGTAAAAATCCTTTCTTATAAACTAAAATATTAACTTTTTTTTAAAAGATTTCGATATATTTAAAACTTTCGGTATATATATATAAATATTTATTTATATATATTTATATATCTAAGGGTAGTAATATTCCATAGTTTAAGGGTCATCCGTATTTCTAGACCATTCTACAAATATTGGTGATCCTGGAATTACTCTCCCTTACATAGTCTCATTAAATGGCGCCCGAACAGGGACCTTGTGTTCTTGTCCGTCGCGTTGCATTTTTTGAGTAGATTTGTGACTTGGTTCACACTTTCGTCTCTTGGATTTTCTGTAATCCGCTGGTTTCCTGTATCCAACAATTCGAGAAAATATCCATATAGTCCTTTGTTTTCCCTTAACTATTTAATTAAAAATATTGGCTGATACGATACTAATAACCGAGACACTGCTGATCCAAAAGGACATATCAATCCTTGAATAATTTAGAATTAAATAATCAAAAAATGCAAAATCACGAAGCGCATATGTATGCTTCCCCATTCGTTGATCATACCCGTAATAGCTATTCGCCTGAGAGACATAGGGGAATAAAGCTGTTGCAACGACATGAGGTCATGAGCCCAGTAAAACAATTATTAAATCCCCCTAAATATCCTAATCTTTCAAGAATCCCTAAATATAATAATGATCCCTTGTATACTACGCATAAATCTCAGTATACTGATTCATCTGCCCAGAAAGTGCAGTATCAATTAAACTTGATAAAAGAAATAACCAATCTTCTAAACCAGTTATCTGAAAGCTTAAAGGATACACAAATCAGTCATGCTGAATATCCTAACCATCAAAATTGGAACAGGAGGAATCATATCTATTCCGCTAGACATCAATGTAGCTCGTCTCCTAAGTCGGAGAAGAGTAAATATTACTACAATAAGAGTTTTAGTAAATGGAACAATGTGCAGTCGTTGAATAATTCAACCTTTGGTTATGACAGGTCTTATTGTACAAATGTCCCACGAAGTATGAACGTTGATCATTATGACAGACTATGTGATTATTGTAATAAGGTGGGCCATAGTCTAAATGAATGCTACAAATACCTCGGTATTTGTAGTTATTGCAAACAAGAGGTCATTTCCTTGTCTTCCTAGTAAAAAACATCTGATAGATTTATTTTGTTCTAGACATACTTTTAATTTTTTTAGATTTGAAACTTGCGGATGTATTAAACTCCATTTCAAATCTAAAAAAATTAAAAGTATGTCTAGAACAAAATAAAGAAATGATGCATGAACAATACGCCCACCACACCTCAGAAGTGTCTGATTATGGTGAGGAGTATATGCAGAGAGTAGATAATAGAATTAGAACTGATCAGAGACATTATAATACTCTGGATCCAATGGCACAAGATTATGAATCTTTTACTAATGGCCTTAATGCCAGAGCCCCTGATAATTATATGGAAAGAGACTTTTACCCGCGTAGGAGTTATTCACCTCCTCGAAATCGGGAAAGACACTTACTCCAACGCAGTGATATACTGAATTACCGAAAACGTGCCCATAATTTTTCACAACCTCCTCATACCTCAGGAGTTCCCTTGTATTCCCCAAATAGGTTAAGTTTAGGATTAGGATCAGGAAATGAACACCCCATTGACTTATCGGATCGTCATGATGATCTGGTAAACCCTCCTATAAATCCAAATCCTCATTATATCCCTAGAAAAGTTCAAAATAAACCCCAATTACTACAACCGTCACTGACAAGGCCTTCTCGTAGACCTGAATACGACAATGAAGCAATGTACTCAGGCCCTGAAATAAAACAACGAATAGATCTTCTGGAAGAAGCCATTGTACTTTTATCCCAACTTCTTAAAAATTCCCAAAAGCTTAAGGTTGTAGATCCCGGCAAGTACAGATTTGAAGATGAACAAGATTTGGTGGTATATTTAGCGGATTTCGAATCCTATTGCAGTCTGCACTACCCAAACGTCCCTCACCAATGGTTACGGCTTCTTGGAAGGCAAATGGAGGGTCGTTTCTTGGATCTGTACCGATTATTGACCAAGGAAGATCGCGATTATTTCTCTGTGCGAGATAATATGGTACGTTGGTACCATGATGAACAAAAACGGAAGAATGAGTCCCGCCTGAAGGCATATCATTCCGCTCGTCGTAATAGAGGAGAATCCATTCGAATGTTTGCTCTCCGATTGGAACGGTTGGCTCGTCGTGCATATCGTGGTCTAGATATGCGTCAGCACGATTCCCTACGGACCGCTTTCTTATATAGTTTACCCCCATACATAGAGAGTTGTGTTCGTCAATATATGAAAATGAAAGACTTGGATGGACATGGTATAACACCTTGGGAGAAAATTGTGGATTTTGCGGACTCCTTGGAATCTAATGAGCTACAACTTCTGCCCAATATTCCACTGAGTACCGAGATTCCCCCGTAAAAGATAAAAGACAGGACCAACCCAAGGAGGACTTGAATGAAACCTTGGAATCGGTCATTCATATTGATTCTTTGCTTCCTAGTTGGACAGATACCCTTCAAGGACAAAAGGTTAGTAAACGCTCTAAATCAAGAGATAGTCGTCCTCATAATTCTGGCAGTGCCGGACAAACAGCTGAAGAAAGGTTCTATCAATACCAAGATAACCGTCGTGGATTCCCTGAGAAGACCCGTAATAATGATAATTACCCCCGAAATGAACGACGCCAAATAACCCGTACTTTCCAAAACAATGCTTCTGCCTCACGGAATAACACTGAAGATAAGAGAAACATCGTATGTGAATTTTGCGACAAAGTTGGACATAGAATGAAAGAATGCTACAAGTATTTAGGAATATGTAGCTATTGTAAGAAACGCGGACATATAAGAAATGAGTGCCGTTCTTACAAACCACCTCCCGGATCACCTCAAAATGTCCGTAAACCAGTTTGTCCGTTCTGTAGAGGTCCTCATCCTGGTATGAATTGTCCAGACAGAGGAGCTTCTGGCGGAAACAACCCGTCCCGTGAACCAGTAGCTCTGACGTCCCCTGTAGAGTACATAAATAGTAACTTTAAGAATGTAAATCCCCGTAATACAACGTCTCAAGAAGAACGTGCTCAAGCACAGTCCCCAAGAAAGGAAGAGAAACCCTTACCCCAACGGTTGTATCTTGATCCTTGTAACAATTGTCATAAAGGCCATTATGAGGGCCACTGTAAAAATTTGCAAAACCGTATAGAGTCGGCTTTAAACTTTCCTTCTCCCCGGGAGTGAGTCACCTGGTGGAGAACATTCCAGTGGTTGACTCGGTCGTAAATGTTGCAAAAACCCCTGTTGTTCCTGCAACCACCGAAAATAAACCCAAAAGAGCCGATGAACCTCAAATAAAAAATGAGGACTCTTTGTTGGATAACTCCTTACGAACAGTAACAGTAAATTGTCAAAATTATTCAACTGATCCCTTGATCATTTCCGTTGCTCTATCTCCCAATAGTTCAGGTTTTTATGGATGTATGATAGACAATGGAGCCGGGGTTAGTCTGATTAGCACAGAAATTACAGACCATTATATGAAGGGATTACCGTTATTACCAGCTGCTAACATTAAAATCAAAGCCATTAGTGGTCTGGTGCGAGAACACTCTGTACCTATTGAATTTTATATAGAAAGTCCCTTATATTTCTTCGACAGTAGTTATAATACTAAACCTGTTATTTTTTTAGTTGTCCCCATGGAATTCATGCCGGCTTCAATGGTTTTGGGAGCCGTTGCCCTAAAAGAAAATAATCTTCTGCCCTATTTGACTACCAGACAATTGGTGCATAGAAATGGCAATAAGGTAGAACTCATAGCAAGTGACGAAAGCGACAAAATCCCCTTTTATAAATGTATAACTGCCCATTCACCATTTTCATGTAAATTAGTAGCTGTAAAATGTTCTGAAAATGTTCTCTTAGATATAGTAGGGTTCCAGGGAGGATATAAAGAGGGTGGTTTGTATCCTATCCCTGGGGTGGTGAAATTGGATGATGAAGCCCAGGTTGCTTTAATGAATGGGTCCGATAGACCCATTTATATTAGAAAAAATGAAAAAATAGGTCAGTTTTTTTCTTTGGAAGATGTCCCTTCTCAGTCCCAAGTAAAAATCCATTCCATAGAAACTTCGGATAAGTCAAGGTCAGAAGAGAAATGGACTACCAATAAAATCAAGGAGGAATTTCACTTCGATGACATACCATTGGATGATCAAGAAAAACAAGACCTCATTGCGGTTTTACTAAGACACCAAAACGTACTTAGTTTTGGTGATCATGATGTTGGGGTAGCTAACAATATCTCTCATACTATTGAAGTAGAATGCTCTCGTCCTGTTAGATTACCTGTTCGACGTTTTCAAGGGCCGCTAGCTCAAGAAATTGAGCAACAGTGTAAAGAATTGCTGGACCAAGATATAATCCGCCCCAGCAAATCACCTTATTCAGCCCCCGTGGTCCCTGTTAGGAAACCCGACGGGAAGTTACGACTATGTATTGACTACCGTAAACTTAATAGTGTCACAAAAACAGATTCCTTCCCTTTACCCAATCTTATTGATACAATATACAACATGTATGGAAACCATTATTTTTCCACTATTGATCTAGTCCGTGGGTATTATCAGGTCGAAATGGATCCTGAAAGTGTGGAAAAGACTGCTTTTTCCACCCCTTTTGCCCAATATGAGTTCCTAAAAATGCCTTTTGGCGTAAAAAATGGTCCTGCCACTTTCCAACGTGGTATGATGCTCGCCCTCGAGGAAATACCATGGTCCCAGGTGATGGTATACTTGGATGACATCATCATACTCAGTAAAACCCTAGAGGACCATTTACGTACCTTGGAACGAGTCCTTACAGCATTAGAAAACAACGGGTATAAATTAAAACCCAGTAAGACTTTCCTTTGTAGAAATCAAGTGGAATTCTTGGGTCATAATATTTCCAATAATGGAATATTACCATTGCAGAAAAATCTACAAGGAGCTATGGATTTCCCTGTTCCCACAACTGTCAAACATCTCCGCCAATTTTTAGGTATGGTGAACTTCTACCGAAGGCATATACCTAACTGTTCACAGATAAGTAAGCCGTTGTCTTGTCAGACAGGTGGAACCTCCGTAGACTGGACTCCGGAATGTCAGCAAGCCTTTGAAAAACTCAAAGCAGCCCTGGTGAATCCTGAAATACTGGGTTTTCCCGACTATAGTCCCGATGTACCTCCAATGGAACTCCATGTGGATGCTTCGGACGTAGGTGCTGGGGCATGTTTATCCCAAATACAAAATGAAATCCGCCGCCCTATAGCGTACATCTCCATGACTTTTAACGGAGCCCAACGAAACTATGGGGTTATAGATAAAGAGCTCACTGCTTTACGCTGGGCAGTAAAATCATTACGGCCTTTTCTTCGCGGAGTTAAGTTTGTTATATATACTGACCATATGCCTCTTATTTATCTACAAAACATGAGCCTTGTCGATGGTAGGTTGGCTCGCACGATGGAAGAGCTCAACGAATTCGATTTTGAAATCAGGCATATATCTGGTGATAGAAATGTTGTCGCAGATGCCCTTTCCCGTTCTCCTGGGACGGAGAATTCTGAACCCTCTCTTGAGAATCCATCCCTTGAATATATCCCCAAGGGTTACTTCCAGATTGAAATAGCGGGAGGAGGGGATTCCCTTTATAAATGTCTTTCCATGTTTCTTTATACTTCAATACACCAACATATAGAGGTCCGTGAAAATATAGTCAAAGAACTGGAAAGACACCCGGTCAAATATAATATACAGGGGAAACAGATAAACAAGAAATTGAGATTATTGAAGTTTCCTGGGCAGTTACCAATTCCCGAAGTAATTACTGCTTTTTCTGAAATGTGGAAGACACCCGTACATGTGTATTACAATAATCCCCATCCAGTGATATATGGTGCAAAATTTGAAAAAGAACCTTGTTATTTAAAATGCTTAAACGGTATTCACTACAATGATGCCTACTACTGTAGAAGTGTGTTAAAATTTAATGAGGGGGCAGAAAAAAAAATTAAGAAAAATCTTCCCTTACCTTGACCCTGAGTGGGTTCATATATATAAAATGAAAAAAAAAAAAAAAAAGATAGTGATTATAGAATATCACCATTATAAACTCTAAATAAAACAGAAAGAATTTCTGAATCTAAACAATATATTATATACTTAATATATTTTGCCATATGGCTTATCTCTTGCTGATATCCTTTTCCTTCTCTTTTTCTTGCTCTCTTACTATCCTCTGGGTTTTGGGAAGCCGGAGGGAAGGGGGGAAATGGGAAGTAACTACTTATATATTAAGTGATGATTAAATCTGGAAATTATTTTCCAAAATAATTAAAAGTACACCGTATCCAATAGCCAGTCCATTTTATAAATTATCCTCCTAAACAGTCCAAAAAATTTCTTATTTTATGAATTTATTTAATTTTAGTATTATTTATTTATTTATGTATTTATTTTTTATTTATTTTGCTATAAAAAGGTATCATGGAAAAAGACAATAAACTAATTTGACCACTGGTATAATGAAAATTATTTAGTGATAGGTCAAATATTTTAGAAAGATATTAATGAACATTTGTTTTTCAGCTGTGTGGTAATCAACAAACCTCGTATTCGTTTACCACCAGTCAAAGTGTAAATGATTCACAAAGGTTATTAGTGTTTAAGTGCAGTGCGTATCGCGTAAGTGTAAGGATGAATTTTTTAGGGTGCCTCAGCCGCTAGTTTATTCCGTAATGAACAAAAACTTTTGAAATTAAGATATGGTATGAACGTGCAGGTAGACTTCAGTCCTGGACGGCATATAACTGGGTGCGTTACTCGAGTTGAAGCGAGAATGACTCCCGATACCCAACATATAATTGTTTGGGCCTTGACCACCATGGCGTGGCAAAGGAAAGAGTTGACAAATAATGACGGGAGGAAACTCACGTTATTTGAACCTGTTACTGATTTTGAGATAAAAGAGATCCCTAATATAATGACCCATATTACCAATATTGCTAGAAATGCGAATCCAGATGTTAAGGTTACTTTGGTAATTCCTCCAGTACAGGACATGTACTCTTTTAACAAAAAACGTCTTATCCGTGACTGGGGTGAGTTATTTGCTAATTACGGCATCGATGACCCCATCTTTGCCCCTGAAAAAATGCGTGCCCACTCAATTCATAGTAATAACGAATTTGAAAAGCTAGCTACCCCTCAGTATTTGTGGCCCCACAAAAATGTCATTTTGGGCAATGAAATCCTAAATCATCATTACGTGATAAACACTAATATAACAGACCCTCAATTGACCCCTCATCAAAAATATTTAAAAAGTTTAACATTGATAATGAACTCGCCATTAATTCCGGATGGGTTACATCCCAATAAACGATTTTTAGAAGCCATGATGATGAAATATAGTGTTTTGTTTTCAATTAATATTGTTCGCCGTCGTGTATATAATAATAATTATCAATCCCATGGGAATTATCCTATCCCAGCTAGAGTAAATTGTCCAAGAAATCCCCGAAAACTTATGGATATTCATGACTTTGACAATACCGATCAAATCATTGAATCTTGTCTCCAATATGTGCCGCATACACCATATCTGGTACCAGATAATGCTTCAGTACCTTCCACTTCTGCTGCACATCAACCACAAATTATTCGCCCTTTTCAAAGTCCAAATCCCCCATTTTCTCAGATGAGGTCGACCAATGTCTCTGGATCTTATCAGTCGTCAAGTGGAAATCTCCCTGTTGATCCAACCTTAACCAGAAATTTTTATGCCCCTTTATATTCATCACAGAACTCTAACAGATCAATTTCTGAAACTAGGCCCCCTTTAGATCCAAATATTCCTGTCATTATTACTTCCTGTGTACGATTGGCCATGGACCAGATGCATTGGGGAACCTTATCTGACTATCATAAAGAATTAGTAACGTCAGAATGGGAACGTATTGTAAAATATGAAAAAGATACCGCCAATCGACTTGCTTCTTACTCTGTATCATCCCATTCGAACTAAAAAAAAAAAAAAAAAAAAATTTGTTTTGATCAAGTGTAAATATTCATGTAATCTAGTATATAGCATTATTGTATTAATAAACGTTCGAGAACCCTCATGAACCTTCCACTTCTTCTGATCTCTCCTCCTTACTGGAAATCTTTGAATTCTAAACTACTGCTAGATAAAATCCTTTAAATTAATTATAGAAAAATAAATTAATTTGAAAATCCAGGGGAGGGGGTTTAGATTTAGTGGGGGGGGATGTGAGGGGGAGTGGAAACGCCCCTCATTTTTTTTTTGTTTTCATAGAGTAGAATTCATTGTTCAGAATGAACATGCTTGAATATATAAGGTTTTGTCTATTAGTTATATATATTCGAAAGTCATTCTGAAACACTTTTTATCTTATCCTTTTATTTATTGAAATCATTAATAAGTTACCTCATGTTACTAATGTGTTTATATTTATTTGTTTTAGTCATTGTATTAATAATTCCATTTGTTGACTCTGAGTTTTTATGTAATGTTTAAAATCAATGGAAATCTGAAATTTACATTGTCCCCACAATCAATTAAGCAAATTAAGCAAATAGCCCGTATGCTTTAATATTCGTTGAAGTCACCACCTGTGGAATAAGAAGTCATCTGTTAAAGTTCTAAAAAGACGTTGACAGGTGAGTGGAAATTATAATGTCAAGGAAGTTACGTGATGTAAAACTAATTTAATATATCATGAATGTATAAAGAAAAATACCCAAAAATACTTACCGTTCCAGTTACTTCGTGGCTGAACTTCCTTATCCCCCAGTGTGTTAATTCATAAAGACCCCTCGCAGTCGGACTCTTCCGTATAGGGTGAGTATCTGCCAAGCAAACTATTTATAAGAATAATTAAAATTAAGTTAAAAAGCAATAATGATCAAAGTAAAATGTTAAATATATAAAAGCAAAGTTTAAGAAAATAGAAAATAACTTACACTGTTTGTGTTTCCCAGGGTTTTTATTTTAGGTCTGGAAGTCTTTTTTATTTTGGACTCATCTTTATTTTGGGCCCTAAATTGGGATTGAAGTCTTTTTATGCAGGGTTATCATATAGCCGAACTCTTGATTCTGGGTCACTATTATTCGACTTCGTTGCGGCGAAGTTTCCGAGTTGATAATCTCTCGAATCATTCGAAATTTCCCCCAAAACTATTATAAGTCTGAACAATTACGTGACCTAATAAAATTTCGTCCCCCACGAAATTCATTGTGATACGTGTTGATAATGTGGAAATGAGAAACAAAAATGAACATATAAAAACCAGATAAGTTACTGTGAAATGTTATGATGCGATGAATAACAAAAATGAAATAGCCTGAAATAATCTAAATTGTATTTTTGTCATTATTATATAAATGAAATTTGTAGCCTTAAGTTAAATTATTCTAAAGTTCCCACTCCCTCGTTCTCGCTCGAATTGCTTTGTTTTTTTTAAAACTACTATTAGTTAATATTAATACGGCCCCTGGTTACTTATCATTAAACCTGGTTGGTCTGTAGTATGTATGCATTTTTGAGTGTGTAAAATTCTTTGTGGTATAAGTTGTTATAATTCTATAGTAAAAGTATAAAAATTCACTAGGGTGTCATTTCACCAACCTTTCTTAAAATCAAATGGTATAGTTGAGTGATTGACTTGTGATATATTATATGAGACGTATGAACCAGTTCACCTCTGATAAATCTGCATTTGTGTGACGTGTGGTACACGAATCGAGGTTCCAGAGACATCTACCCCCTTAGGCAAAAGCCTAGCGGGTTATGAGGAGTGTCAGAAGTTGTCGTCTGCTGCGCTTCTCTTAAAATTTGAGTCAGGTAAATACATATATTTATTAACTGACTGTAAAAATTCTTTCTTATAAACTCATTAACTTAAAATATTAACTTTTTTGAAAGATTTCGATATATTTAAAACTTTCGGTATATCTATATAAATATTTATTTATATATATTTATATATCTAAGGGTAGCAATATTCCATAGTTTAAGGGTCACCCGTATTTCTAGGCCATCTCTACAAATATTGGTGATCCTGGAATTGCTCTCCTTACTATATATATATATATATATATATATATATATATATATATATATATATATATATATATATATAAGATATATATATATATAATTTATATATATATATATGCTATATATATATTCTTTCAACAAATGAATTTACAAGATTGGGGGTAGGGTGCTGTACAAGCATCGGAAGAGAAAAGCAGTAGGAAATATGACACAAGTTGAAAGAAAGCCCAGCCTTACCGCCGCCTCTGTACCATTAATTAGTGAGAGCTCGTCACAGACAGAAAATCCACCCTAGAGCATCATGGGACCGCGACGGACCCTCACTATGGTAAATCGTCAATGTAAGGGTTCATCCCCTGGCCCAGGTGGGCCACAACCCCCACACAAACCCCGCCATTCTCTCCTATCGCTACACCTTTATTCTCGCCTCTCTGCCAAACTCACATTTCTCTCCTTTGAGACATTCGTTCACCGACTCAATCCACTCTCTCTTCGGTCTCAGCTGGTCGGTTCCCAACACTCTCCACTATACATCCACTTAACCAACCGACTTTCATTCATCCTTTCCACATGACCAAACCATCTCAACATACTTTCATTTATTCTCTCATTTACCCCTTTCTTCACACCACACAACTCTCTAATACGTTCATTCCTCATTTTATTAATTCTTCTCACACCTAGCATGCCCCTAAGATTGTCCATCTGAACACATTGAACTTTAGATCTATACTTCTTGTTCCAGACCATAGTCTCACTACCATACAATAACACAGGTAACAACATACCCTCATGTAAGACTCTAGCGCACTCAAGACTTAGTCCTTTTACATTCACCAACGATTTAATTGCACCAGCAACCTTCCTGCCATTCACAACTTTCATACTACACTCTGCATCATCCGTTCCCTTCTCATCCAACACATACCCTAAATATTTAAACTCAGACACTTGCTCCAGCTGCTCATCATCTAACATAACTTCACACTGAGGACTGTCCTCACTCACAACCACTCTTGTGGTTGCGCAAACCCCTCCTTTTACATTTTATAAATCTCTCTACCAATCCTCTCAAACTCTCTTTCAGATTCGCCACAAAGAACCAAATCATCCGCATATAATAGGTAGGGCACCCTCCACTCATCTCCATTCTCCATCATTCTAACACCATTTCCTGCCATCCCCACCTCAATTTCTTTCCTTAACCCCATCCATATACACATTGAATAACCAAGGAGACATATTACATCCCTCCGCTATTAATCCTAAACAATCACCATTGACACCAGTATTCTTTGCGGCTTCACTATGCGATCAACACATACTTTGATTCCGTTTCCAGAAGCCTACCACTAACACCATATATGATAATAAAAAAAAGAGGAAAAAGAAGAGAGAGAGAGAGAGAAGAGAAGAAGAAACTGAAAAAAATAACTTCTATATAAGCCTATTAACTCTATCCTTACGCCTATTTGTAAATCCATAAAACCTAAATATAATTTTATTCTTCTTCTCCCTGTTTTCTCAATCATTTGTTTCAAATGTAGATTTGATCCACACACATCCTCTACCACTCCTAAAACGCACCTTGTTCTTTACCAACCAGTCCCTCAGTCACTCGACGCACTCTTTCAACAAAATACCAGCATATACCTTTAGCACTCAATAAACTTATTCCCCTATAAATTCTACAATTTCCCTTTTCTCCCTTACCCTTATATAAGGGTACTATTACCGCTCTCCTCAATCCCTTGGAACTATACCCTCCATAAACGCTTTATTACACAACTTCCAAATCCAATCAATCACCATCTCGCCTCCGCTCTTGATCATTTCACTAGTAATTTCATCTATACTGCAGATTTACCATTCTTCAACTTTCTCACTCTACCCATTACCTCCTCCTTACTAACCTCATCCCCAAAATGCCTGTTCCTGCTTGCACCATCAAAACCACACATTCTCTAACACCTCATCATTACTATTAATATTGTGCAGATTTTAGAAGTGTTCTTTCCACACTCCTCATCCATTTCATCAGTTACAAAAGCACCATCCCTAATCATTATTCTAAGTTCCCTTATTCTCATTTCATTCTTAACCTTTCGGCTTCCTTCCAGAAACTTCCTATTCCCTTGTATGTCTCCATTTCATCCATCCTTCCAAACTGTTCATTTACCTCTTAACTTCTCTACGTACACCTTTTATTATTTCTTTTTCCTCCTTATATAATTCCAAGCATCTTTCATTGAACTTCATCATTTACTTTTAGTACATTCAACCAGCTTCTTTTTATACATTTAACACATACACCTCTTCATTCCACCGTTCGCTGTTAACATTCTTACTTCCTACTTTAGCACATCCACACACTTCCTTTGCACTACTAACAATTTGCCCCCAGATTTGTTCAGTATCAACTTGTTCACATTCGATCGTTTTACTAGCAGGCGCTCTTACATACTTATCCTTATTGTCTTGCTCACTTAACTTCTCACTCTTAATTTTACCTACTTCCTTTAGTATCACCTTCTCTCCATCCAAGAACCCACTAACTAAATTTTACATAAAATAATATAATGATCCGATAATCCCATTCCTAAACCCCTCACTGATTTAACATCCAACACATACTTCAACATCTTCTTCACCAACACAAAATCAATCATACTTTTCACTTCGATACCATCTCTACCTACACCAACTCTAGTATACTTATGGATACTCTTGTGTTTAAAGAAAGTGTTACTTACACACACCTCTTCACAGAAATCAATTGCCTTCCTACCATTCTCATTTTCTCCATCCTAAACCACCTGTTATACCATCCCCTTTTTGATCACCTTCCAACCATTCAGGTCCCCAACACTATCAATCTGAGGCTCCTACCCCATTCAGAGCATCATTCAAATTATCCCAAAAAATCGTACTCTCTTCCACATTTCCCTCGATGGACCATACGTCACAACCACATATCTTGAGCCTTTTCAAACTTAAATTTAACCATTAAATTCTAGGACTCACACACACAAAGTCAACCATAGCTTGTACACAGGTCATCATCAAAATTGCAACTCCTTCTCCCACTGCCATTCTTCCACACAAATCTTGTATTAAGAAGTTCACCACCACTCAACTTCACCTTTTCCTTTCATCTTTGTTTCAGTCACAGCGAGCAAATCAAATTTGCCCTTTCTATACATCCATCCCTCTCTCTTCTCCTCAACATTTATTCCTCTGACATTTCCATGTACCCACTCCCGATTCCTTACAATTTCGCGAAAGATTAGAGAAGGTCGTTTACGTGATCAGTATCATGGTATGCATCAACATTTCCTAGCAAGGAATAGGTGATAGTGGGCAGCCAACCTTTACCACCTTTGACTTCTAAGACCACATGGGACATCCCGTGTGGGCAATTCTTTTCCCCCGCACACAGGGATGAGTAGTAGGGATATATAAGGTGTTATCTAGAGAGTGGGGGTGTTACTTTAATATTATTATTTATATGATATGTGGATAAGTAGGTGGTTAGTAATATGTTGCCTGGAGGAAGAGTGTGTAAAGAATATGAACGCAAAGAGAAAGACGCACCAGAAAAAATGGGAGTAATATATATATATATATAAATATATATATATATATATATATATATATATATATATATATATACCATATATATATATATATATATAATATATATATATATATATATATATATATATATATATATATATAATATATATATACTTATATATAACTATATATATATATATATATATATATATATACTATATATATATATATATATATATATATATATATATATATATATATATATATATATATGATTGTATCAGGGGGGCCAGAGGCCATGGCCCCTGTTTCAGACACTAAACTTAGTGTATCTAGTTAATAATATAAGATTGCAGAGGTTAAATTAATTTATATAATTCGTCGCTGTCAGAAACAAATCTCATAAGTTTAGTTAAAACTAAACCTGAAGCCATCAGAGAAAATGCAACATTAGAAATTTCATCAGATTTTTGAAAGAATGTGCAAGCGATATCAGAGCTGGGTATTGAGTATTTGTACCAAAATTAACAGGTTCTAAAAAAATACAGATAACATTCACCTTAGATACAAACTATTATTTACATCCATTTCTATACCATTTTTGGATGATTTAATATCAGCATTAGGAGAGAGGTTTTTAAAGCTTAAAGAAATTATTTCTTCCTTGCACATTTGTCATACCGAACAGGTGTAATGTCCCATATATGAGAAGATAAAAGATTGTAACATTTTACAAGGAGAAGATCTCAAAAGCCTAATAGAAGATTTAGTAAAAGCAAGATAGGTTTATGGAGGACAGAAATGGCATCACAGCTTTTAGATCGTCAAAAGAAACAGCAATGGAAACGGACTAGTTTCTTCATTACTTGATCACAATTTCAAATGTACATCTTGTTGCAATGCAATTTGCCATCTCTCTGGCTGGTATAAAGCTTTTCAACATTAAGACTACTGAAAAGCTACTTGAGAAATACTAATGGAGATAAAGAAAGACTTACTGGACTTGCCCTCTCTACATACATTGAAATATTGACACATAAAAACTGAAGATGTTATCAGTTTTGCTCACTCTCATGCCCGATTAAAGTTAACAATTTAGGTAAGATGATTTTAGTAATTTATGTAAATTACTCCCATTTTTCTAAGAAATTTAATATTTGGTCCTTCCACTTTATATATATATATAACTATATATATATATATAGCATATATACCATATATATATATATATATATATATATATATATCTATATACTATATATATATATATATATATATATATATATATATATATATATAAAAAGAAACTATTTTTGTCTGGCCCCCCGAAAAAATTTCTGGATTCGCCACAATTTATTTATATATATATATATATATATATATATATATATATATATATATATATATATATATATATATATATATATATATATATATATATATATATATATATATGTAAATTGTGGAGTCCAGGTAAAAACATTCACTTAGTTATAAGTTATATATAGGATGTAGTGTGGTTAAAATGGTAAAAAAATACCATAATGGAAACATTCCGTAACCCGGAATAAGAAGCCCATTGTTGTTAAGGTTACTGCATATGTATATTATTTTTTGTTTGTTCATTATTTACTCTTGGTTTTTTATATGGATACTTACATTTGTCTATTACCTTTCAGTAGTCATTTTAATGAATAACATATTTTAGTAAACTTTTATGATAAAGTATGAAAGCTTGAGGCAAATTACCAAATAACTTACCAAAGAAATTACAATATATACTGATGTACAGATGTACAAATCATTGATGTACCCATGAATTTAGGGAACACTTACACATTAGGATCAATTTCTCCCAGGTATGTAATCATGTTTGAACTTCTAAGTCACATTTATTTACCCAAAGTTAGTAATGATATTCATCATTTTCCCCTTTTTGCCTTTTGATTACAGTCCCTTCCAAGGTTGATATTCATCAAGAACGTCACTTCTCTTGACTCATATTACACAAGACCCCTCACAGACGTACTTATCGTTAGGGTAAGATGGCTTAATTTAATATAATAGTATCTAATTTAATTCTTTAATTAATGGCCATGTTTAAATAACTTCAATATCTTAATATCTTAAATTTCATGTAAATTCAATTCACAACGCTAATTCCTGTAATTTTTACAGGGTCTTATTTTCCAGTCTTACTTCCAGTTTTGTCTTGATCTTCATTCAAGACAGTTTCCCGAAGTCTTATTTTTAGGTCCCAGATTGGTCAAGACCCGTTCTTAATTCTAGGCCATCCCCCAGAATCATTTCATTTACCTTTCAAGTATCATCTTATATTGTGGTCCTTATTGTCGGATCCTAAATCTGGAACATAACCAGAGTTTTTGTTCTTGGCTCACATTAAGATTGGCCAACACTCAATTTTAATTGGTTCACATACTAATCTTCAGACAAACCTTAAATCATAGGTCTGAATTTAGATAAATATATACTATAACTCTAGTCATAATCTAGAATAATAATGTTTACCACCTAGTTATTACTTACCCTGTCCCCGTTGAGATTGTTTCACAATTAAATACATTTTTGTATCTGGAACTTTCTCAACTACACCTTACTCTAATAATTATTTAATCTTAAGAAAAACTATAAATATAAGCAAACACACTCCGTAATAGTACTGGAGTCTGATTTGCTTCGTAATCATAGCTATCCCCTTACTCATCCCGGATACATGATGAATGTAAAATTAACTATATAAACTCTACTACTTTTGTTGTATATATGTGAAAAATAAATCTATTCTTTACTCCTTTTTCATTCTCCCCTCTTACTACTCTTATAAGTGATCTATTCTCTAATTTGACACAAACCAGGAGCATTGGGAGCAAGTTGATGGTCCCTCTTTCCTGCACCCTGCCAGTAGAATGAAAGTCTGATTGGCTCTTTTACATATCTCCTCCAGGTAGATATTATTGCATAATTTCTTTTTACTTTTCTCACGGTTCTAACTTATTTTATATTAATTTTGATAATACTAATTACTTTTTCTTCTGGAGGATTAAGTGACCAAAATAATTATTCTCTTGCCTAAATCACTTTGGTCTCCACCACATAAATGCCAGAAAATAAAAGTGGCCTTGAACAGGGACCATCTGTCTTGTTCGGTGCTCTTGCCTTGCCACTGGATTGTGATTCTAGATCACTTCGCCACTCATTGTCAACCTCACAAAACAGTAATTAAAAGACATTATTCTCATAATTCTTCTATACTGTCTTAATATTCTTTAAAATTATATTTGAGTATTCTTCTTTCTTAAGTTTGAACGAATTTGAAAGAAATTGAAAGAACTCCTTGATAAATTGTATTAAAACTATAAACTCCATTTCATAAAAATGACTGGAAAAAGTAATCCCCGTGGGGACTTTAAAAACGTTGATCACTCAGATGCATCAACTGAGTCTGTTTCTCCAGAGATCCCTACCACTAATTTGATTGATTTTCCCATTCATGAGGAAACTACTCTTTTAGATTCAGATAGGGATTTGCTCACCTTTAACCATAATTTTCAAAGACATGCTGACCATGAACAGGCAATAGCTTTGGTTAGTTATCCCCAAAGTATCGATTCCCAAAATGGTCGTCACCCATCACAATATTCGCAGAAATTACATGGTCTTCACCCATCACAAAATTCTTCATACAATTTAATTACAAATTTTGAGGATTCACATCGTTCAAATCCTCCACACATGCCACATAAGTCAAAGTCGTACCCACGTAACACTAAGCATAATTTCCCATTGCACCAAAATTCTTACTCAAGATCAAAAACAAACACTGATATGTACTCAGGTCCCATCATAAAACAAAAAATCGATAGGATGGAAGAAGCCATCTTACACTTGAATTCTTTACTCAAGAAGTCACATAATCTTAAAGGGGTAGACCCTGGGACATATACACTAGATAATGGTAAGAATTTCCTAACTTATTTAGCGGATTTTGAGGCTTACTGCCAACTTCATTATCCCACAGCCTATCACAAATGGTTAAATTTACTCGGCAGACAACTTGACGGTCATTTCCTTAATGTCTATCATCTTGTTACCAAAGATGATAGAGATTATTTCTCTGTTCGAGAGACCCTCATCCAATGGTATGAGGAGGAGGAGAGAAAAAGGAAGGAATCCCTATTTCATACATTTCAATCTGCCCGCCGTTACAAAAATGAGAGTATTCGTTTGTTTGCCTACAGACTAGAACGTCTGGCTAGTCATACTTATCATGGTCTAGACATGAGTGGCCACGAATCTCTCCGAACTGCATTTTTATGTAGCCTTCCTACAAACATAGAACAAGGTGTTAGAGAGTACATAAAAATGTATGAACTCAATAAAAATTGGCGTACTCCTTGGTCAGATATCGTGGGGAATGCTGAATTCCTATACACCCATAACAAAAATTTCTCAAATTTCCCATTTACATATCCCCCGAACACAGAACATTCAGTAAAGAAAACTCAAAATACTAATTACCCTTCTAAGGTTTCCACTCATACAACTTCTAAAAAGTCACATTCTTCTAAGAACATAACATCTCACAACTCTTCTTTAAACAATCGCAGTGGTCGTCACCCTTTTCGCGATTTTCCTCATAAAAATTCCCCACATGAAAATAATCGAGCTTTTACTTCTAAAAGACCTAACCTGGATTCTGTTGATCGTACGACCCTTGTTTGTGATTTTTGCCATAAAATCGGTCATCAGATGCGTGAATGCTACAAATATCTGGAAATTTGTAGCTACTGCAAAAAGAAAGGTCACGTTATAGCTGACTGCAGAACACGTAAATCTGTTCCAACATCTCTCCCACAGAAAGTTCGAAAGGCTGTTTGTCCCTTTTGCGGAGGTCCTCACCCGGGGATGAAGTGTTCTCAACACCCTCCATCTCAACCAACGCCACCAAACTCTCCGAACACTCATACTTCTAAGTCTTCCACTGAACATACTCCTAAAAATGTATATTACGGAAAATCTCTTCCCAAAACGGAACAAAGTACACGTCCACGGAACGAATGTCCGTTGTCCCCTAGTCATTCACATTCTCAGGATACTAATTCCAACTTGCCTAAACAAAATTTACTTAATACTAATGTACCTAACCCCTGTTTACCTGACTCTTGTTTACCTAATACTAATTTACCTAATTCTTGTGTACCTAATCCAAATTTATCTAACCTTTGTTTACCAAAACCATATAGTCCTTCTTTACCAAAGTTAAATGCACCAGTTGTAAGTAATCCACCTGTGGAAGAAAAGCCAAACACAGATTTCTCATTCTGTTTCCCATTCATGAACATGGAATCATTCACTTACAATTCACAACCCAAAGAAACGTCTTCTTCCTTAATTTCTGACCACAGAAACACTGAAACACCCACACTTCCTGTAATTTTAACTGAAACTACTAAAGAATTACACAGTCATGTACGCACTGTAGTTGTCAATTGTACATGTTTCACCACAAATCAGTTAACAATATCAGTAGCTTTCAAAAAAAATAGCCTTCAATTCAAAAATTGTATTGTTGACACTGGTGCCAGTATTAGCTTAATTAGCTATGAGGCCATTCCCCAACAACTTAAACACCTTATAAAACCTTCCAAGGACATCGGAATAAATGCCATCAGCGGCTTAACACATGAACACACTGTCCCTGTAGATTCATACATAGATATTCCATTACACTTCTTTGATAGTACTTATTCTACTACCCCTATCAATTTCTTAATCATACCTGGAGAAATGATGCTAGCCCCAGTGGTGTTGGGAGCGACAGCCCTAAAAGAAAATCATTTACTTCCCGACTTAACAATGCGTAGATTAATCAAACGACTCGGCAACAAATTCGATTGCATAACCAAAGATATGAGTCGGTCTCACACCAATAATGGTCAAAAAAATTCCTTTAATTACCTACCCCATGACAAAGATAATTTAACGTAAAAACTGCGTTGTATTCTTAAGTCAAGATAGAAATATTCTCATATGAGTACATATTACTAGCCCTAGCCCTAGGCTCACCTAACCCATCTGATATATATGTATATATATAATTTTACGGTATATATAAAAGGAAAGAAAATATATAGTATGTCTATCCCCTTCTTAAGGAGAAATTATATAGCCATACATATATTTTCCTCCGAAACCTTGACTCATGGTCATGGTTTATGACGATGTTGCAAGGGAGTAGGAGGAGGCCAGTTTCATATTTCAGATGATGTCTCTGGATGCCAATGCAGCAGTCATCCGACGGTTTCCATCCGAAGTTTTCAAAACAACCGAATACATCCGGTGGTAATGTACTAAAAAAATGTAAGGTACCCTTTTCAGTTTTGTATTATTAAGATGTTGTTTTATCTAATTGCTCATAAGCAAAAATAAAATTTCCCCAATAATTCCTAATTTAGTTTTGGGGATCGCAATATTTCTAATGTATGGTTGGTTAATATAGACCATATCATAAAAATTTCTACTTTTAAGTAATGTTATGTATAACTATAAACTTATTATCTAAAAGATAATCTTCGATGAAAAATATTAATAAATCTATTTATTATCAATGTCAAATTACTAATATATTTTTTTGCATTTCCCATCCCATCTCCTAAGAAGGTCCGCTGCTTTTCTAATTCTTATTTTTCCTACTTACTGTACCTATCCTATCTTATTCCAATTAATTTGTATGGTTTGTAAGGTA
>JABUQX010095995.1:27500-61316 GCA_015478945.1 Trachelipus rathkii | reverse complement strand
AAGAAATAGGTCTCGATCTCTGCTCTTTTATTTAGTTCTCATCTGGACTTAACTTATGAGCCAACGTAGTTAACTATAAGTAGTAAATATAGTAGTATGTATTATTGGAAGTACTTATCATGTATATATATTTAATTAATAATATATATTTACATATATAGTTTATATAATACATATATATATTATATATAATTATTAACAGACATCTATAAAAAATATAATCTTGATACATTGGATATTGTTGATAATTGTTATAGTATATTTAATTTTGTTGAATGCCTCGGCGCCTTGGGGGTTCGGCCCCCCTCTATATTAATTTCACCGCTTTTGCCCATTCCACGTACTACCCTGCTAGTTTAAAGTAATACCAAAAGTGGTAAAAGAGACAGATAAGTGTTTTTTATTCTTAAACTAAAGGAATAACCCTAGGGTAAAAGCGGCCAAGACTGGCATGGTAGCCGGGTCTCTCGGCTCCCGTGGACGACGGGGGGAGCGGAAGTCCTCCCCTCTGTCCCCGGTCGGAATAATCTGCATAGAAATACGAAATTTCCGGTTTATTGTTTTTTAAATATTCCGAGGACTTTTAAGCAGGCATATCCGTAATAATAATAATCAATAATAATAAAACATAATAATAATAATAAATAAATAAAGATTATAATAATAATAATATAAATAATCCTAACAATAATTTAATTGATTAAAAAGACTCAAAAATAGTTCGCGAGAACGAAAAAAACATAAAACAATTAAGACAGTCTACAGTTAAAAGATGCTTTTGAAAAGCTTCACACTTGTCCGTACAGTTGAAAATACTTACTACAATATAATTTAAAAGAGAAAAGTTCATAGATTTATGATACGACCATCCCGTATTTCTTATCTTAATTACTACCATCTTGTTCCCGGCAAATAAAAAATATTCAGGAGTAACAATCGAGGCCGATATAATGATAATGTTACTATTAACACTAGAGTTAATTTATTATATATCAGTTGACTAATAGTTTCTCTCATTATAATATATATATACTGTACTAACCACAGTTGATTTTACTATCATAATAGTCAATAATATTTTCATTCATATATATACACTGCTACCAACTCTGGTTTATTCATAATACAGCTAGATATTAGCTCATTGACTAATATATATAGTATATTAAATGTTTATTAATTTGATTTAACTGGATCGTCATACTTATTTGTTTTTTCTTCAATATTTGGTTTATATATTGACGAGGCTTATTAATAAGTACTTGAACACGAAAATAAATTTGAGTGAGATGGAAACACGCATTCAAAATATTTTAACCTTACTTCAGATAAAATGTAATTGTTTAAATAAAATGTACTTTTTTAAAGCAATCATAACGTTTGAGAAAGCGCCGACTCGGTGATAATTTTCTGAAATGAGTCAAAAATCTTATTTGGGAAATAACCGAAAACAAGATTGAAAAAAAGTTACGGCAAGCAGATCCATCTATGTTAGGTATAGGTTTTATCCTCGCAATCGATCGGTCCATATAGGCCTTTAG
The DNA here is from genome assembly GCA_015478945.1 of Trachelipus rathkii. Classification (NCBI taxonomy): domain Eukaryota; kingdom Metazoa; phylum Arthropoda; class Malacostraca; order Isopoda; family Trachelipodidae; genus Trachelipus; species Trachelipus rathkii. Next base: position 59,775 of record JABUQX010095995.1, on the reverse strand, counting down.
GTATTACTCAGCTTTTGCCTTTAACGCCACTCCTCAGTAGTCCATACATAGGTTAGGTTCTGAATTTTTTAGGTTTTCCTAGTTCAGAGAGTATCTTACGAAATAAGCTTTGTTACGTATACACATATATCATATGATGAATGAGCATATAAATTCATCTATAAGGCACCGAATTGTTAATATACATTTCTCGAGGAATTTATTTTTTACCCTCGGCTCTGTGCTTGTTAATTTAATTTATCTACACTGTTTTAACACTCATAAACTAGAAATATCTGCCAGTATATATAATCTCAGATATCAGTGTAATATGTCGTCTTGCTTACTTTATTATTTAATTTTGTAATAATTTCTTAAATTTCGTACCTTTCTTGATCAATGCATTTCTAAATTATTGTGAATTCATTTACTAACAATATACCTGTTTTTTTCTGTATCATAGGCATCTAATAAGCTACATATAACTTCAAACGGGAACCTATATAACTCCCTCAAGCTCATACATGGTATATATATATTATTATTATTAATAAATAGTGTATATTAGTGAATAAAATAATATAGTGTAATAATATTCTCCATTTTTGCCTGATGTTATAAGTCTGTATATTAGTATAACCGTTAGCAACGTAAACATAAAAATTTAGATATTTATCAAATTAAAACTTGTGTATCTCATCAAATTATACAAGCTATAAAGTTTAAAAAATTGTAAAATAGTCTAATTCATGAAATATTAATGTGTTAATAAATGATGATATATATATATGTCGCTTATCTGTTTTTAATGCGCTGATAAGATACAAAAGTATTAGCTTATTTTTTCCCTTCTATAGAAATGATCATATTTGTTTATTTTGTTGATCATGATACTGACACAACCTTTACAGTCGAAACTTAATTTGCAAGCCGTTGATAGCAGGCCAGTGGTCAAAGAAAATGTTATACAGGTGTCGAGCAAAAATGGAGAAGTAATTATGTTAATAATGAGACGTATTTTTATTTGTAAAAAGTAATCACTTTCATCGGTTAATTGGAAAGAGAGCTTCACGACAAGAGGCATAAGCGACGTCTCGGGGGATCGTTTTGAATAATGCAGAAATCAGGTGTAAGTCCAACCGCTTGAATATATGAGGATAAAGTAAGGATTATAGCGCGTTCAAAGTTGGCGTTCCTACAGAGGTTAGTGGATTGAAACTTTACTGCACAGATGCAATCCAATTTTAGGGGCCATCTAGGTTGCGTTTTTACTGACCCTCATAAAGTGTCAGGTTATGAGTATGCATGGGTATGGATCATCATTAATTCCTATACTTTAAATTTAAAAACAAAACCCAATGCGGAACGTATTTTAACCAAAAACAAAACATCATTTTTTTTACCTTACCTTGAACATCCCTATAAAATCTTTCACTCGGAAGATGCTAAAAGACAGTTTCTCTTTTGAAAAACATACAATCCCATACGAGGGTTTATGGACCCTAACTCTTCATATTAAATTAATTTCATAAGTAGTTCTCATATATTTTCGAGTATTCTTTCTCAGTTCCAACATCTTAATTAATTGCTAGAATAAGGACCACCCTAAACTATATATAATAATAATAATATGAGTAATAAAAAAAAACATTAAATTCTGCTCCATGAGTAACAATCCCAAAGATAAGGATCTATAATTATACTATCAAGCATTTACTACGCATTTAGAAATATAATATATTAATATATATATTGTAATAATATCTGATGAGTCCATATAGTAGAAATGAACTTCTATATAACCTATCCTAGTATATATGCACATTTCACAAAGAACAAGTTAATATTAGAATATATCAGGAAATTATATATATACCTATATATGATATATATATATATGTAACTTATCCTTTCTATATATAAATATATAGTAATATATAATAGTATATTATATTATATAAAAAATATACAGGATGATTCAAAATCTCTGCGACTACTTTTTGAGATACTTCACGGAGGTGGCTGGGATAGAGGGCAAAACAGTATTAACAGGGAATCATTTATTGTTAACATCACACATTTTGTTGTTGACTGCTAAATCGAGTATATCAAATGTTTATAGCCTGGACGTAGGCAGATAGAGAGTGTTTTACACCTTTAGTTTAATGTTGTGTTACGCGTCGCATGTAGATGTACCGACGATTTTAGGTTACTCAATTTTAATGTATTTGTGCGTGCGTGTGTTTGTGAGTGTTTTAACGTCCTTCGGAAACACGTGGCAAATACTTTACCTTGGCCCAAATTCATTCTTGATTCAGTACAGTGGTATGCATCGATTTAAGAATGATCACTACACTCTTCCCCTGAGTTAACCCGACAATGATAATATGTTACGGCGGCGGCAGAGCGGATAAAACTGGAACGAATAGAGTGAGCATTGACCGGGAACCGTTATCCACCACACAGGGTAGCGCGCACTTCGGCGACCAATTTTCCGTTCGCCGCACCGTAACAATTATCGTGTTCCGTTTAACCTCGGGAAGGAGTGTAGTGATATATACGATGACTCGATGCTATAAGCCCTGTAATTTTTGACAATCAAACGTATAGACATCTGGGCAAGGTAAAAGGATTATGGTCAGAATCGATCACGTGTTTCGCGAACGGACCACGTTAGAGCGAGAGTACACACATAGACAGGCAACAGTCACACATTACCACACATTACAAATTTTGATAAACTCTCTAAATCGTTCGGATAAACCTACATGCGACGCCGTCACAACCCAAACTATACATCTACGTTGTAATCCTCATCGGTCTCTCGCGTAATATGTAAACGTAAGCGTTCATATAAATCATGAGGGTTACATATTATCTCACAGTACAAATGATTCCTTTATAAGTGTTCGGCATGTAACTCTATCAACAGAACATCCTAAGCGCTATCGATGGTCTTCCATCGCTCGCAAGAGAGTTTTTGATTTACCACTATAGCAAAAGAATATATAACATATAATATTATAAATAATGATTTAGAGTCACTATTGAGTTTTGACTCAGTAAAATGAGGAGGGTATATAAAGTTGTTATATTAGGTATAAAAAATATATTATGATATATATATAGTTAGCATTATATATGTATTATTGAATAGTCATAATTGGTGATATAGCAGGAAAACTTTCTATGTATGAATTATAATATATATAGGTATATAGGGGTCAACGTCACCGAAATATAGCCGATGCATACACTATTGAAAACTTAGAAACAGTTACCAAGGAACACTACAATATACATATTTGTTTGAATGCAAGCAATTTGCGTCGATGAATTCAAAGAAAGAAAATTATTTATATGATTGCTAGAATGTATTTGATTGAATATGAACTACGATTAATATAGTATCAGTGATATAGTTGAGATTTAAGATGTCTGTGCAAGCAGGATACGTTCATCATTTGAAAACTGACACTTGAGTCCATGTTATGAAATCACATAATATATAGGACGCAGGATCTGTGACAAGCTCAGAGTAATATCACACGCTGTTGCGACAGTAGGAGATAAGACAGGAGGTTGAACTGCCTCTCAGCAATATGGGAAGAAGATATAAGCTGAGTTATATGATGTTTGAATGTTCGCCCTCCTAGAGTAGAGGAAAAAGATTTGTGTATTCATTTTTTCTTAATTAAGCTGTGCAGTGATCGTTTTAGGATGGCGAGGTTTCGGACGTATAGTCCGACGGAGAGGCCACCTCTAGTGATACAGATAGACGAAACCCTTGATACCCCGGACTTTTCCATAAATAATGGACATTACCCTGTCCTAAAAGAAACGATTGAGGAAGTATGTTATTTCCAGCTGTTTGTTGTCATTTGATGTTGAGTATGATCCCATCAGATAATTACCGCAGGTGTATATTGTGTAATGAGGGTTAGATGTTGAGTATTGGGTGGTTGAAAATCTTCTTTAACATTGTCTTAAGCATAAAAATGTTGAATAAGAAATCAAAATGTAAAATATTTCATGAGTGGCATTACATTGTTGCCAATAAGACCGGAAGATTTGAAGGAGCAGGATAATAATTAATAGCAGAAGACTATACAGGAAGAGTTTGTTAGATACTTCAAAGTAGATGTCGAGCTGATAAGCTAGTCGGGAGAGAAGTCTTTTGCATTGATTGTCCTGGGGACTTGTTTACCCTAGATTAGGGTGTCAGTGGCCTCGTCAGGCACGTACTCCCTCGGGAGGGTGAAGAGCGTTAGGCAGGCTTGCTCCGAAGCAGTGAGAGCAACTTCTCGATGTCCTCTGAAAAACAGCGAGGTACAATGGGGATAAGATCGATTGCAAGCTTAGAGTGATCTTATACGTAGTGAAAATTTATTTTTTCCAGGCTACTGGTATTATTGTTGTGTTAGAGTAAACTCACCTAATTAGGGAGAAGATACACGTTTATAATCATACTTTGTTGCAGGCAGATAACAGACCAGTTAACCAAGATATTAGAGTAAAAACAATAGTAGTTTGTGTAGATAAAAATAGGGGGGCGGGTTTTAGAGTTCCTTCCGTTTTGGTCTCGATTAACTATCTCTTTTTTTTCATGCCATTTAATACAACGCGGTAAGGACAATTTATAGAGAAGAATGTTTTAAACACATGTTTATATACCAAACTAAAAAGCATTATTCAGATTAAATATTAACTGTGCATCTCATGAAGCGGAGGGGTAGAATTTTAGAGGAACCAAATACTATAGTCAGATATCGATTATATTTAATATTTTGGATGGATAGAGTAAAGCCTTGTGCCTTCGTCTCACTATAATAGGTGGTTTTGTAGTTTATTCTAGATTGAAAAGGAATGGGAAGGTTAGATCAGAGAATCAAAACTAGGTGTTGTTATAACCACGGGTTCAACTTATAGGATCCCGATGATAGCATAATAAATGCAAGCATTTCGACAATATGAAAAAGTCGTTTTACTTAACATAAATGCTACATCATGATATTAGAAGAATCAAATTAAATAAGAGTCTTTAAAGCTAATTAAATCCTAGAATTTAAGTTTGTGTAAGTAATAAAAATTAATTTCCGTGTTTTAAAGTTCATTGCGATAAGAAGTTGACTCTGATATGAATCAAGAATAGCTCCTATTTATTTTTAATTAATTGAGCAATGCCGTATTCTGTCACGCCACTTTACTATGGATGTAGACATTCCGCAGGAGTAACAAATTGCATTGAAGAATTTTTATATAATGGATAGACTAACCTGTCATGTATAATATTGAAGATAGACAGATATTTCCTTTACGAATTTATGACCAGCTATAAAGAGGAAGAGGAAAGGGTGGTGGTGTGGTGCTTTATAGTGTTAAGTAATATATTCAGGTTAATGTATTATATTTTATGAAGTCTTGACTTTAAAAACTAATCATACAGATATTTGAATCATGTGTTGTTGAGATATGGGTCTTAATGGTAACAATAAAATCATGTAATAGAAATATGGGGCATGGGGCTATTTTAATACAGCGCTCCTTTCAGCGAGGGCTCAGATTCATGATGATAATTAAGACGTCGGAAATTGAACTGGAGAGATTTGAGACATTGGAGAGTGATGCGTCTGAGGGAACGGCAGTGGACACAGGAGATAGGTAAAGGTTATGAAGCCATTAAACGTTGGGGTGATTTAATTTGTCCGCTGGCATTGCATAGGGCGGGAGATCTTCCTTGTCTAATAATGGACCTACGTAGTTACTGTATTTATAAATTGTATACTAGATAACCTTTTTGAGCCAGTGGTCAATGGAACCGACAAAGACACTATAATATGACGACTATTCACACTTATATGCTGAACTAATGATGAAATAGGTGGGATAAGGGTTTAAAGTTGAGGAGAATTTAGGACTTGTGACCGAGTCTTTAATTAATTAGATTTAATATGAATGGTGAATTAGTCTGGGCCCAAATTAGCAAGTTAATAGTGAACAAGATCTTAACATTTTCCAAAATGGCGATTTTAAACCCAAAAGTTTTTGATGACTACACTGAGCCAGGGATAAGGGACGTTATAAAGACCAAAATCTGTTTTAATCAAGTTGGACATTTTTAAGTACACATTTTTATAAAAGTTCATATAAGTCGAATGTTTTAAAGATAAATCACTTCATTCATGGTTGTACAGAATCATTTTCCCAGCTAGAAAAGAGAGATAATGAGAGATAATCAATGTGGAAAAAGCTCGTAGAGTTTATAAAAATATTCAATGAGATTTTTAGGAATGAAAATGATTTTAAAGAAAATTTATAGGAAAGAGAATATGTATAAACTTAACCAGTCAATAGGAAAGGCAAAGAGAGAGGCAGAAATTAATTTAATCAAGGAGATAGGTAATAAGCTCCTGAATGAAGAAGTCTTTAGCTTTTATAAATGTTATAAAAGTAAAAAAGAATAGAACAATTGGTCCAATTTAAAATTGATGAAAGTCGCTGGCTTGAGGTTAATAAATCTGTTTATTGTGGCTAATATAAAATAAAAAAAAAACTTTCAATTTCTTATTGAAAGTTAAAATAACTTTTAATCCATTCTAACTCATTTTCCTTTAACTTTTCAGCGAAATGCTACTCGGCTCCGTACCAAAAGATTTTGAATTTTTACCAAAACACAAGGCAAATTCGTGGTCCTAGCCAGGAGTACCTGCGGAAAGAGAAAATCGTTGTCAGTCAATATCAAGTTTCTCAGCGTTGCAAGAACCGAAAAACAGTCCATATAGCTGAAAGCTATCATGGATTCTTCATCGTTCAACGGGAAAGATGTTAAGAATCTTTTGTTAAGTTATACACTCAGTAAATGACATGCTTGTGAAGCGTATCGCAGGTTTTAGTCAATATCAAGGAAAAGTTACTAGAAAGGAATTCGTTTGTTCCCTTTCTTGTGCACTGCAATCGGATTGTATGACTCCAGCAACAGTTTCAGACAAGTGTAAGGTCATGTCAGACAAAACCTTTTAGAATTTATGGGAATACATTACTCGACTGCATTGACCGACGGAGTATTACCTAGGTTGATAATTGTGCCTATTATATAGTTTAAGACTTTAGGCAAAGCGTCTTTGATTAAGGTTCCCACTATCAAGGCTGGTGAAGACAGGTCTATTGCAATGTGGTATTGGATGATCACCGGTGGTACATTGGTATCGGATTAAGAGTAGCCTTTTGTGGAACTAAAAGCCAGTGTGTACTAAGCTAATTGGGACGATAGTCAAATATGCTGCGGAATACATGGGAATAAGTGAAGAGTGGTGGCTCTTCCACCGAGCGGGTTTACAGTGTTATAGGAGGCATAACTACCTAATAGTATTTGTTCCTTGCAGTGATATATAATGAGATTTAGACCAGGACTTAACTGCAAGCGTTTTCTAAAATTGTCAGATGATACAATAGTAGGACTCACCGATCAGTGGTAGAATAGTGAGGATGTATGAACAGATTCTAAAATGCGATCTTGGGTAAAGCTTCTTGGTTGGGCGCGATAGATGGCACACGATGATTGTGTAATAGTAAAAGTGTAAGGGAGTGTATTCACGCTAGGTTACTCTCAAATTAAAAGATTTTAAACGTACGATATGAATTAGGGAAAATTTTAGAACTTGATGTCTGTGACACAGAAAAGAGATTGTTAGGTGTGATTGGATAGCAGCCAGTAATGTGACAAGTAGGCGGTAATCAAGTGTTCTGGAACAGCTAGGAAATAGCATATAATAAGTATGCATGGGATCATAAATATAATTTATGGCTAACATAGTTGTTTACACAGAAGGCGACAGCTGGTCGAAAGTCATTAAAATAAACTGTTATAAATAGGGCTATATGTTTAGTGCACTAGGGATATACCAGTAAAGTCTATAAGAGGTTAATGTGTAAGCATCTAATAAGATTGTAGTACCCCTAATATTTAAAGAAAGAGTTAGTAATATGTGCCTAGATGAGGAGTGTAAACATGAGAGAGCAAAGTCACAGAGATGATTTGACTGCATCTGGAGTTTGAGGGTTAAGTCAGGAGAGACTATGGAGGAGAGGCTTATAAGGAGTTATGGAATGTTTTATCTGTAGATAGCCACAAGGCGATTTCTCAGAGGGGGACATTTGAATAAGTCTACAAAATATTAGCAAAAATATTGAAAGAAATCCCAAGAACCAATAATTTTTCATTAAGTATGAAGTATACAATGGAACAAAGGTTACTTCAGTTAAATAGAAAATGTAAGAAGAAGATGTCAAGATTCTCCACTTCTTAAGATAAAAGAAAGCAGTGTCTTTTCAGAATAAACATGTTCTTTCAGGGTTTGTTAAATTTTGGGAAATGGTTTGCTACAGGCAATCGTATTGTTGATGAGGAGGCCTGGTCTGGATCGGCCTTGAACATATTATAGCGAAGGAAGACTGGATAGGTCATATGGATGGGTTGTCATACATCAAAGCAGTAATATCTGACTAAGCCCAAAATTGGCTGGTTCTTAGCTTACTGTACGGTCCGGGTATAAGTTAATAGTGCATGGTTACTAGATGAGCTTAGGTTTTACAAGCTATAGTGGTGGTTGCATGTAGCAGATATACCTTTGATATAGGTTTTTTAAGTTTTTTATTTTAGTTGTAGACTTTGTGTAGTGTATAAATAGTTATTGAAAAGCCCTAGGGTGGCTTTGTGGATTTCAATGAGGCATATTTGTTGTGGCTGATTGGTTCTACTTGGTTAAACATCACACATCGGTAGTAATTAAACTTTTATTGCTTCTTTTAAAATTTTCATAATTGTTTAAAATCAATTGTTTGTGTTTGTATAAATTTTGAATATCATAATAACCCCTAGCTCAAAAGTTTCTTTATTATTCTTATGTGAATATGAGAATTTACGCTTCAAAAGCTTATCTAAGAGAGACTATAATCAGAGTGTCAAGTGGTTTCGATAACCGGTTCTTAGATTATTGGTCTGATCCTCACTTAGGGTACATTAATAGAATGGTATGACTTCTTTATTTTTGAATGGGAGAAGGATATCAGCCTACTGGTGTTGAAGATATAACTCTGACCACGCATTAAACGTTTTCTCAATAAATATTAATGCTAAGCTGATTTAAACTGTAAGTCATTTTTTAAATCTATTTAATTACACCACATTGATCTACAGCCAAGGGTCACATCGAGATTGGAAGACGACGGTTCTGCCGTATTTGGGACACTAAGTGTCCATCGTTAAGAATTTGTTTGCATTTTTTTAGATAGGTTAATTGATTAATGATAATTCATATGGTAGTGAAAAATTGCGTGGAAAGGTACATAGCATAGGTATTATTAACCTTGCAGGCAGGAGATATCTTCGTCATTTTATTTTATTTTTTTTTTAATATTCACATTTTTTAGCAGCTGTGTCACTCATATTATGTGACATTGGTCATGTCACACACATGTGTGCGACATGTCGCACATATGTGTGCGACATGTCGCACATATGTGTGTGACATGTCGCACATATGTGTGTGACATGTCGCACACATGTGCAACATCTATTTGAAAACATTCACGTTACAGGAAATTGAGGAATTGGGCTAATCAATTTTTTCTTTATTTTACTTTTTTTCCATTTTCTTTATTCATCTATAAAAAAAAAAAAAAAAAAAAAAAAAGGAGGGACAACCGCCACCTAACTGGCTCCCAGTGCCGGTACACGGATTCATATATGATCTTATTTATATATAGTATCATATATATATTATATATATAATATTATATATATATATAATATATATATATATATATATATATATATATATATAGTATAAATCATATATATAATTCCCATTTTCATATGGAAACTAAACCGTTTGGTAAAATAGAACAGTAACACCCGACCGCCACGAGTTATACAAGAAGCTTTCCTCATCGCGGCCAGCTATCTTTTGAGCATATATAATTGCATGTATTGTCTCACAGATTTGTGTGCCGAGGCCTCAAACGAAGTCACTGTGTCGCACAAATATGTGCGACGAGGCAGCAAATGAAATATCACGGTTGCACATATATGTGTGACATGGCAGTCAAAGTATTAAATGAATGCTATACAAGTTTGCAATTTGTATTGCTTTTCTAATAAATTAGCCACAACTTTTTCTTCATTTTCATTTTCCAGGGGGACAAGTACTGACTCATGTCCCACCTTGCAAATATCCATATTTAGCTACTTCATTACTATTTTTTTAGAATCGATGCTATAATTTTTATACAAATTGGTGATGCCAGGATTCTGCTCTACTATTACCAAATCAATTATTGAAAACAAGTTAATCATGTTGATGTTATCAATATATTGACTGATTAACCGTAAAGATAATAGTAGTTCAACAGATTCTGATGAAATATCAATATTTTTTTCCGACAATTATTTTTTTTTACATACCTATCTTTCATCCCTATATAAAAGTATTAAAACAGTCGTACCAAACCTCTCTCATATATAAATTTGACCAATCTATTAAAAAAAATTTGTTAAAAATTCGTTTGTTCGGATCACATTAAAGTTAGGTTATGACTGTTTTAAATTTTAGTACTCATAGAGTAATCTGACCTACTTACCAAGACTTATTTTTTTCCAATCAACGCTTTACTGGATCTTTTCAAATGTAAAAAAGAAACTGGTAAATATGAAGAAATGTTCTGAGTGCACTTATAAAACTAATCGTAAAGTTTATTAAATTTTTATTAACAAAATTTGGCAGAGTTGCTTCTAAGAATATCAAAACATCGACTGATTTTAAAAAAAATATTGAATGTTATTACCAACTGTAAATTAATTAACTAATATATATATATATATCATAATTACTATAATACTATATATATATACTATAATATATATATTCATATTACTATATAGAGATAATATAATATAGTATATATAGATTCTCGTGGGCATTTATTACAAATTTTGGCATAATGCTGATCCCACTATCTCAACACCATTAACGACTATAACACCTGCCTGAGTCATAAAAACATAAGGCCCAACATTATACGGAAATTTACAGCACATACCGGACTGACCCGCCTTATTTCAATTTAATATATATATAATTTACGGTACATTTGAATCCGTTACTGGTTATAACTATAATATCTATATAGAGGGTATAGTTAGAGTATATAATAGTTAGTAGTACGTCAATACGTACTAGTAATAGATAGTATAGGGACTAAATAATACTATAATCCCTATATAGTAATAGTAAGTCATATATACGTTTTAGTTATAATCGACTGTAATTATTACAAGTAAACATTAAATGTAAACAAGAAATTGCCTAGGCAAATTTACAGAAACAAATGTCAACCATTGTCCCACACCGTAAGCCCCTAAATATAAAGTATCAAGTAAAGTATGATTTAGTACAGTGCTTTAATTTTTTATTCATGCCAGCTACAATTTAGGTATTTGTATCAAGTTATATAAAATAAACAAAGACACACAAATCTTTAAAATAACAAAAAAAATTAGAATTCTGATCAGTTTCTACATCATTACCACCATAGTCTAAACATCCCCAAGAATGATGCAGCGTCATAACCAATTATCCGTCTCTTGACGTTCTTAATGATGGATATGTTATGATCGAATCATTATAGGATCATTAGATACGTGTTAGCGGGTGGACGTATACGTGCGTGCAGTCTGATACAGAGGTAGGCTTTGTTTTGATCTAGTTAGTAGGTCGTGAAACGATAGAGGTTGTCAGCTGAAGACAGGTGATACGCCACAAATGTCGAACATGATGATGCTCCTTAAATACGTAAAACATAGTATAAAATAAAAGAGTAAATAAAAAAATTTTGTGTATGTTGACTTGAAAAATTTATGATAGATAAACTACATTAGTTGCAAAAACATTGAACTAACGAGTGATAAAAGCTATAATGTTGATAATTTATTCATATCCAAATTGTGTAAGAATGAAGCTTAAATTAGTGTTTTGTTTGACAGGAGTAAAGTATAGTTTCCTCGGAGTTTAAGCGTTATGTGTTTTGTTTTTACTGCTATTCTGAGGGATACACATCGGACACTTCGCACAGAACATTTACAAAAAAAAATGTATATTATTCTTTTTTTAGGTAAAAATATAAAATCAAGTAAAAATGAACAAATTTTTTTTTAATTCTGTATTTTATTGAATCATAAACTTTCAAAGAGTATCACAGTCAATAAACTTAGGAGGAAATGAAAGAATATAAACCTAAAAAGACTTAACATCCATGGTAAAGTTTTATCAACAAACCATTAACATCCATGGTAAAGTTTTATCAACAAACCATTTTTCTCTTTTAGTTTGCACATTCACCTAGCATCAAGTTTCTTTACACTAGAGAGACATCAACATATCTGTAAATGGGTAACATAGCAAGAGCATTAAGTAGTTCTTTTCCTACATGGATTTTTTAAGATAGTTTTTAAATTTCAATCGTAAACCAACTCGCTCTTCACAGAATTACTATGCATATACTGATATACACCATGGAACATTCTAAAAATGTCCACTATGATCTAAAACTTCCTTTTTTTAATAACTTTCATTGTATTATTTCATATCATTTCATGAGGTGACGTCATCAATATGCATTCGCAGTTCTCTAGTATTCTAAGATTGGGGTTTATTTTTGAAAATGCTAAAATATTTTACAAAAGTTAAAATTGAAGTGGTGCTGCTCCGATCGAACTCACCCTCTGTATGCTTCCGATCTTCCGATATCCATCTTCGATACAACTATCGATAACGCATCGATCTAAAAAAAGGACGCTATCTCATCTTGCTAACAGCAAAATTTACCTTATACTCTAAAGTAAATTTTGCTAACAACTCGTAGATTTTCAAACAGTTTTTCGTGTATTATATTCTGATTTTTAAGAAGAAAATCCTTATTTCTTCCACTTTGATGATGAGTGGAAGTTCGGGAATTATATATATATGTATATATATTATATTAATATATATATATATATATTAATATATTATATATAATATATAATGATATATATATATATTAATACTATATATATATATAATAATATATTATATAATGTATATATTATAGAGGTGGCACTTCGCTATTGTAGTACACCGCTAGTATCCGCTCCGAGAGGACTATCCAGAATAGGCTGCGGAGTCTAGCGTGAAGATTCGTCAGGAAATTAGCGGACTTGCACGTGCGGATCAAAAAAGTTTCCGCTCTATTGTTATGTTCCGCACCTTTTTAAAAATAAAATATAGTTTACTAGAATTAAGTAAAAATTTAGCTTATAAAGAAAATCACCATTTTTATTTTAAGTCTATTAACTAACTTATACTTTTATGTCTAAGAACATTGTTTTTTAATAATTACTTCCCAAAATAATCTCAGCCTCCTTAAAGGTACCATATATATAAATAACATTTAAATGGATTTTAAGACTGAATGGCTTATTACCCTCATCTTTCTTTAATTAATTATATTTTACTATAATAACTAGGCAATATCTATAATCAATTTCAAATAAATACCCAAATATATATATATATATATATATATATTATATAATTATATATTAATTATATTTATAAGTATATATATATATATATAATATATAATATATACTATATATTATATTATATAATATATTATATATATAATAATAATATAGTATATATCTATAATATAATATATAAATATATAGTAAGTATATAATATATATATATATAGTATATTTATATAGTATATATATAAGTATATTATATATAATTATATATATATAGTTATATAATAAGTCTATATATATATTATTATATATATATGTATATATATATATTATTATATATATAATATATAGTATATATATTATATTTGGGAAGGCAGAATGATTGTAGGTGAAACGCTATTAAAGATTGAGCAAGTTGGACTATTGAAAGTGAACTAACACCCAGTCATCTCTCCAAAACCACAGGACATCTTTCCTTTCAGCATAGGCAAGATTGTTGAGTTGAACTTGTTCATAAAATAATAATAATACACCTCTCCTAGTTCTGCGGCTGTAAGAGCGAAATATTTAGTATTTGGTGGGGATATTTTGAGGGCAAAGAGGTCCGCCTTAACTGATTTTAATTTTGAGAACCTAACCTTTTTGAAAGGTAATATGGATCTCTTGTCCTTTTGAAGACGACATTAAGAAGTAAGTGGAAAATCTTGAGATTGTAAATATTCATGTTTTTATAACTTTTTTAATAATTTTATAAATAAATTTTTTGTAAGGATATATACTATTTAGTATTTAATATTCAAATCTTTTGTGAAGTCGCATATCATTAGCGGGAACGTGCGGACGTGCGGATTGCGATAGCGGAAGAGTTTGAAAAGTGGTCTGAATAGGTGCGGGAGGAGCGCTATAGCGGACTAACGTTTTTATCCGAAGGCTGCGGAGGTGAGTTAGCGCACTATCCTAAATGGCGGGGTGCCCACCTCTGTATATAATATATATATATAATTAGATTAGGTATATAATATATATATATATATATATAATATATATATATATATATATAGTATATATATAATATATATATATATATATATATAAATGTTGTAAACGTGACATGTTATATTAGGTAAAGTTAAACGGTCACTTTAGAGTAATAAATATTTATTTTATATGTTAGTAGTAAGGTAGGGATGGTGGTGGAAAGCTATTTAATTGATTAAATAGCTTTCACCATCCCCATCGGCCTAGGCCTAAACGAACCTACGGCTATTCTTTTCTTAGGTACACCAACACTTATTTAGAAGTTAGAAACATATCTAACAAAATACTAGGAATTACAAATCGTAATGTTGTTTAGTGAGGAAGCCCTATTATGGGATTCGAAACCGAGAGCTTTAAAAGCTATGCTTGAAACTTTCTTTTTTGGGAAAGTGGATGGCTTAGTGGATAAAGCTCTCGGCTGCTGTTCACTCAGCGACGCGGAGTCCAGCGTTCGTATCCTGCTGAGGGAGAGTAAAATGCTTGAGGAAACACGACGTATTGCTACAAGGATGACATAGTTTTGAAAATAAGAATTTTGAGATGAGATTAAATTATCTGAGCATCTTTTCTTTTGAAAAGTGCTAACTTAGAGTTGGCATGGTTCAGATTTAAAAGATGTTCTCATCTTTTTTCGCTGTTGAATAGAGTAAGTTCTTTAAAATAGATCATGATTGAATAACTAAAGGTCAAAAGACATAAGGTGAAAATAAAAGCCTTTAGTGTGAATTTGAGAAATACTTAAATAATCAAGTAGTAAATTTTAGGAATGATTTGCCTCAGGGTCTGACAGATAGCAACACTTGCACCATTTAAAATTAGGTTGGATAGGTATTTGAATGAATTGGTCGTTATAATAAATATGCATTGCTCTTTTTGTTTTATATGTAATTACGGTAAAAATTATGCACGTTTAATTTTATTGGGAGTCATGGGCGTAGACAAGATTTCAACCTGGGGGAGCAAAACTTTAATTTCAAATATATATATATATATATATATATATATATATATATATATATATATATATATATATATATATATATATATATATATTATATATATATATATATATATATATATATATATATATATATTATATATATATATATATATATTATAATTTCTGTATCATATTTTTAATATATATAGAGTATATATATATATATATATATACTATATTATATATATATATATGTTATATTCTTATAATATTATAAGAGAAGATAATGATACAAATATTTAAATATATATATATATATATATATTTAAAAGCCAGGTTTCGTGGATCTTCAATAAATTTTCCAAGTATTTTCACCAGCATCATTTTTTTTGTGTGCATTCTGCATTCATATAGTCCATTGAAACAGTTTTCAGTCATGGTTGATCTCAGTTAGGTCTTTGCTCCTCGCAATTTTTTAAATTATTTTTCAATGGTTCCCGTTGTGCATGGTTGAGCCAGAAAAATGTGAAAAACGTTTATTGCAGTTGGAAAGAAAGTCTCAGTCTTTTACTACCTCTGCCAGTTCCAAATTTTTTTCAGTTCTTCATTTTAAATTTTTGCTTCACCTAGAGTCTTCATTATTAAAATTAATTTTAAATTATTATCTGAAAAATTGTGGGGTTTTCTGTGAAAAAAAAATCTTCCGACGTTATTATGTTTAATATTATAAATGAAAATAATGAAAACAATGAGAAGTTGGGTAAATTTTTATTAGGAAATTGAAGCTTCAGAGAAACTATTAAAGAACCTGAGTAAGGGATAAAACTTCAAAATAAATTTTAAGAATTTCCTAAGACTTTATTTAAACTAGCTAGTTTGAACGATGCCGTAGCCGTCCTTCTCAATAGTTGTAGACAGCAGCTAATAAATATTGGCTTCCAGCGTCCGCAGTATTGCGATGATCTTTCACGAATATTGGTATACTTTTAGTATGGTTCGAACACTGTAAAATATCTATACTTTTTGACTGCAAAGCATTCCAACAATGCGAAATACTTAGCTATAAGACTAACTCATAATGAATCCAGACTTTGTCGCAGCATAGCGTAGCTGAAAGATATTTTTTTCACTGCATTGTCATCGTATAATGATAACCTTTGCAGCACTTGGACGATCAAGAAAAAAGTTGATTATATACCTTACTGTAGAAATTGCGTTATGTATTCTGGGACACCACTCAAAACCTTCACAAAAAAGAGCAACGCTTACCTAAACCTCTCGCACTTTCTTTTTTAAAAAGGCAACGTCTTTCTCTGCCATAATTGAACACTCATTAAAGATGAGATGAATGAAGATAAATGTGTTCCCTCGTAGCCTCACCAACACATTTATTTCCAGGAAAATTTTCGTTCTGTAGAAAATTATCTATAGTAATGATAGAAATTTTTGCTTCCTTTTTTATTTGTTCGCCAAAAAATCGACCACCAATTAAGGCAAAATTGTAGGAATCACTTGAAGGAATGTCACCACAATGACCACAGAGTTTTATGTTTGTAGAATTTAATTTAATTTGTCCTTCTCTAAATCAATTTTTATTAACATTCTTTTAAAAAAGCTAAAAAGTAGTAGTAGTCTTTTAATTCTAGTTTATTAACACATAAAATTTGCTAAATAAAGCTCAATTAAAAACTCTAATCACTTATTTTTTACTTAATGATTTTCAAAAACGGCATTTAATAGAAACATCAGAGGCATTGACTAACGTTTGCCTTTGGCCCAGTGTCGAAGGCCTTCAACATACGTGATGCATACCTAGGGTTGTGAAAAAAAACGGTTTTTTTTAATTTGTTTTTTTTTTAAAAAAAACACGTTTTTTTTTTAAAACAAAATGTTTTTTTTTGTTTTTTTTTAAAATTACCTCTTTTTATGTATATAAAAGATGTTTTAAATTATACAGTAGTACCAATACCCCTTCTAGGCCTAAATATTGACTGTTAATACGGATTTTATATATACAGTGTATATATATATATATATATATATATATATAACATATATATATATATATATATATATTATATACTATATATATATTATATATATAATATATTATATATAATAATATACTAATATATATATATGATCAAGAAAAGGATGGTATAACAGTGGTTTGGGGTTCAGGAGAAAATGAGAATTGGAGGAAGGTGATTGATTTCCTGTGAGGAGGAAGGTATGTGTGTAAGTAATACTTTCTTTACACAAAAGTGTATTCAGTATACTAGATTTGGTGTAGGTAGATATGGTATAGCGAAGTGAAAAGTATGATTGATTTTTGTGTTGTGAAAAGAAGCGAGTTTGAAGTACTGTATCTGATCGTTAAATCAGTGAGGTTTAGGAATGGGATTACAGGATCATTATTTGTTCTAATGTTAAAATTAAGTTAGTGGGAAATTGATGGAGAGGAAGTTGATACGAAAGGAAGTAGGTAAAATTAAGAATGAGAAGTTTAGTGAACAGGTAATAAGGATAAGTAGTAAGACGCTCGCAAGTAAATAAAATAATGTGAACAAGTCTGAAACGAATAAATCTGGAAGAATCAAATGAAGGAAGCTGTTGTTACCAGTGCAAAAAATGTATGTGGGTGTGCTAAAGTAGGAAGTAAAATGATAACAGTGAGTGGTGGAGTATGAAGAGGTGATGCAAGCGGTTAAAAGTAAAAAAAATGCGGTTGAATGTACTAATAGTCAAACTGAATGAAGTTTCAAGAAAGATGCTTGATTATATAAGGCCGGAAAAAAATGAAATGCCTAAAAGATGCATACGTAAGAGAAAGAAGAGGTATAAAATGAACAGTTTGGAAGAGGAGAAGGGGACATACAGGAATAGGAAGCTCTTCTGCAAGGAAGCGCGAAAGTTTAAGAATTAGAATAAGAGGAACCTGCTTTAGAATAATGAATAGGGATGGTTTTTTCGTAATTGATGAAATGGATTGAGTAGAGTGTGAAAGAACACTTGAAATACCGCGTCATCAATGGCAGTATAGTGACAGGTATAATGACTGCGTGTGAGTTGATGATACAAAAGGAATAGTATTTTGGGGATGAGGTTATTAGCAAGAGGAGGAAATGGGTAGGTGAGAAAGTGAAGAATGGTAAATCTGCAGGTATACATGAATAGATGAATGATCAAGAAACGGAGACCAAGATGGGGATGATTGGATCTGAAGTTGTTAATAAAGCGTTTATGGGAGGTATAGTTCCGAGGATTGACAAGCACAATAGTACCCTTTAATAAGGGTAACGGAGATAAATGGGAACTGTAGAAATTATAGGTATTTAGTTTATTGAGTGTTGTAGGGAAGCAATATGCTGGTATTTGGTCGAAAGGGTGCGCAGAGTGACTGAAGGACTGATGGTGAAGAACAACGGTGCGTTTAGGAGTAGTAGAGGATGTGTGGAAGTCAAATCTGGTACATTGAAGCAAATGGAGAGAAAATTAGGGAGGGAAGAATAAATTGTATTTTAGGTTTATGGATTTGCAACAGGGTATGACATAGGGTTAATAGGAAGGTCTATGGCAGGTTTTAGTGATTTATAGTGTTGGTGATAGGCTTCCGAATGGAATCAAAGTATGTATGACGATAGTGGAGTGTGTGTAAGAATAAATGGTGTCAAAAGTGATTGGTTTTTATTATAGGCGGAGTGAGGCAGGGTTGTGTTATGTCCTCCTTGGTTATTCAATTTGTATATGGATGGGGTTATGAAAGAATTGAAAGGTGGGCGTGACAGGAAATGGTGTGAGAATGAGAGATGATTTTGGTGTAGGTGGTTGCCCGATGCGCTTATTATGATTCGAGGGGCGTGGTTTCGTGTCTGTGTGTGGCGAATCTGAAGTTGAGAGGAGATTAGTAGAGATTTGGCAGGGTGTGTAAAGCAGGAGGGGTTTTGAAAGTAAACATAGATAAGAAGTAAGGTTATGTTGTGAGTGAGGACAGTCGCTCAGTGTGACGTATGTTAGATGGGTGAGGCAGCTAGAACAAGGTCTGATTTTAAATATTTAGGGTATATGTGGATGAGGAGAAGGGAACGGAATGATGCAGAGTTTAGTAGGAAGTTGTGAAATGGCAGAAGGTGGCTGGTGCAATTAATCGTTGGTGAATGTAAGGGACTAAGTCTTTTATGCGCTAGGGTCTTACATGAGGGTAATGTTGTTACCTGTGTCATTGTATAGTGGTGAGACCAAGGTTTGGAATGAAGAAGTATAATCTAAAGTTCAATGTGTTCAGAGGAACAATCTTAGGGGCATGCAGGTGTGAGGAGACCAATTGATAAAATGAGGGAATGAACACAAATTTAGAGACTTGTGTGGTGTGAAGAAGGGTAAACGAGAGATAAATGCAAGATGTTGGATGGTTTGGTCATGTGGAAGGAATGAATGATAGTCGGTTTTAAGCAGATGATAGTGGCGATGTGTTGAAAACCGACGGCTTGGAGATCGAAACACAACGATGACTTGTCAGTAAACGAATGTTCTGAAGGAGAGAAATTGAGTTGGCAGAGCGAGAAGAAAGGTGCATAAGAGAAATGAATGGCGGACTTTGTGAGGGGTATGGTTGTTGGCCCACCTGGGCCTGGGGATGAACCCTTTACACTGATGATTTTACCAATAGTGAGGGTCCGTCGCATGTCCCGTGAACTATAGGGTGGAATTTTCTGACTCGCGAACAGTCCTTACTAATTAATGAACAGAGGGGGGGGGGGGAGTAGAGCTGGGCCTTTTCTTTTCGACTTTTGTCATATCCTTCTAACTGCTTTTCTTTTCGATGCTTGTCACGCACCTTACCCCCACTCTTGGGGAGAAAAAGGTAGATGAGAAATATATAATATATATATACTAATATAATACTATATATATATTATAATATATATAAATTATATATATATATATATATATATATATATATAGATACTATATATATAACGCGATGCATATATATATATATATATATATATATATATATAATATACTATATACTATATATACATTAACTATATATATATATATATATATATATATATATATATATATATATATATATATATATATATATATATATATATATATATAAAAATAATATATATATAATATATAAAAATAAAACATTTAGTATATATAATATAATATATATACTATATATATAGTGATATAGACCGTGCATATCATATATATATATATATATATATCATATATATACTATATATATATAATATATATTATATATATATATATTATGAATATATATATATATATATAATATAATATATATATATTAATATATATATATATATATATTATAATATAAATAATAAATAATAATTAATAATAATAATTAATAAATAATAATAATAATAATATTTATATTGTTAATAATGCAGATCATGTAAATGTAATAATTATATGCCCTAGAGCACTAATAAAACTTTATTAAGCACTAAACTCTACTTTATATATTGTATACCTCTTTTAACATATTGTATTTACTGTATTTTAATGCTAAATACATTAAAAAGACTTGATATATATGAAAAATAAGTAATTTAAAAAAAAACAAAAAAAAAAACAAAAAATTTTGGCCATTGGTCTTTTTTTAAAAAAAAACGTGTTTTTTTTTAAAAAAAAACGAACGGTTTTTTTTTAATCCCAACCCTATGCATACCATACATGGGCTTATTTATGTTGTTCTAATACACACAATTAACTTCATAAGATATAATAACCCGCCCTGCAACGAAATGGTGTTAAATATTAACGTTTATGATTTTGAAAACAATGAGCCACTCATATAGCAAATACTAATTGGGTAATTCAGACAATTTCTCCGAAAAATTCCTGATCTACTACCCAGTTTTATAGTTTCAAAACAGTTCTCAGACCAACTGAGCTAACACAAATATCTAACAGTACAGACAACCTGCATTGATATTGCGCTCTAAAAATGAATGCCGAAGCCCCTTGAATGAAGTAGATAAGTGAATCACCAGTGATGGGTTACCGGCGATGACAATGGAGTGCCTAATTTTACCACCCTTTACACGTTTACGACTACAGCGGTCAAATATCATTATGCCAGTGCTCAAAAACGAACAAATAATAAAATAAAAACAGAAAAAAAGTGTCTTTCAACGGAGATGGATTAATGTTTGGAATAAGTTGTATTTCGAGATAATGTAATTGGAATTTGGACAAAATTACCCAATTTGTATGGCCCGAAAAATCATTGCAAAGTTGTGAGCTATTAAGGTCAGCTAGTGCACTTTATGAGTTCATATGAGTTATTGTTTAATGTTGATCAGTGAAGTTTTTATTACCACTCTTATTGTCTCTAATGCTGCTGTTAAAAACTTGTTATATGATACTATTAGCAATGTTGTTCACGATATTGCTTGCATTTTTTCTTTAAATGTTGTAGCACTTTTGTTGATGTTTGTCAAATAATTACTCATTCCCCCTTAATAAATGTTTAATACAAATACTGTGACTTTTTTCAGATGTACTTAACGAATAATTTTAGAGCTATTGAGAATAATAATATAATATTAAGCTTTATTTTGAAAAAAGTTTTTGTTAACTTTATTTAATTATATATTTATTTATTTATTTTATATTTATATTTATTATTTTCATTATCTATTTGTTTAGTATATAATTTCAAAATAAAATAAATGTAATTATCTGTCAAGCGTCACAGACTTAAATTATTAAATTTGTTAAAACCTTTACCCTTCATGATCGGAGGCTCCAGTGGTGATTCGGATGCACATTATCTGTCTATACTCTAGACAATGAAAGTTGACAACTTCCTCTCGCTTTCTCTGCAGAAGCTTTAGGAAAATCTTATGTATCGAAATTGTGATACAAAAGCATCGTAAATTACAACATGTCCGTTTTTTTTTTTCAATTAAAATTATGATTTGTGGGGATCCATTTTTGAGCGAATTAATATTACGGAAGGAGCTGTGATTCTTGTCACGATATATGACCTACTACTAAACCTGTATTAAGTATTTAATAGTTTTTATGTAATTACTGCAGGTTGCAATACCAGTTTTTATGTATTTTAACTTGCGAATCTTTTTACTACAAGTATTATGAATTTTATGAACATTAGTATGTATTATTAATTATATGAACAGTGGTTATTAAGAATTAATTTATATTAAAATAGTTACTCCTAAATAAAGTTAATATATTGGATTTATACCTGAAAACGTGAAAAGGTTGTTAAAATATATTCAGGAAAGAGAACCGGTTGTTTAAACTTATTCAGGCAGGAAAGCGATAACGGTTGCTAAACCAGAAGTTCTCAGAAGGACAGTAAGTTTAAGATATGAACGTTCTATTTATCACCACTTATGAAATGACCATGTATTTTAAGTATAGCATTTGCTGTCGAGACTGTTTTTACAAATGTTTTTTAAGTGTTTTATATTGATCTTAGAATCTAGTTCATAATTTTTATTAATATATATGTATTCTTAGATAGTCAGGTGTGAAGTTTATGCTACAGACTTTTGTAAAGGACTTCACTTGCAGGGTTAAATTATATTAAAAGAAATGCTTATTCTTGACCTGACATTAAGAGAGTTTAAAGTAGTGCTCGTGATCATCTGAACGACACTTATATATATAAATTTAAAAATTTCATAGTCTTTTGTTTTTGGATAGGCCCTTCGAAGTTAATAATTGCTTTCGTCTTATACAAAAAAAAACTCTCCCATTCTATCAAAGTTGGGGGTTCTGTGAGATCAATATCACTCCTTTGGTAAGATAAGTAACTTATGTAACTTTATAGAGAAGATGTTAAGCCAAACAGGCTCTATCCTGTTTTTCGGAAAGTCGGCAAGCATTTGCTAGCGAATCACATCGGAAACTAAATTCCCATTCAACCAAAAAGATCTTACTGTTCACCGGGAATCAACGATATCAATTGCTCTTTCTCGGACTGAAAAAATGACCTTTTGGGATATTTTCGTTGATCTTGGAAATTGCTTATAACCAGAGCTGCTGAGCTGAGCCCGGAGTCCATAGAAACAAAAATATAAGAAACAAATAATAATTAAAAAATTCATCAATAAATATTTTTTCATATTTAATTGTAAGTGAAAATAAAGGAATAAGGTAACAAAACATTCTTTTTTTTCATTTTACTTTATAAATTTCATAAGATTGAACAATAATTAAATTTTCAATAAGTAAATTGAGCAGAAACTATAACTGGAAAGGCCCGGATGCCGGAGTCGGAGTCGGAGTCGGAGTCGGACAGTAGTGAGACAATCGAGCCACGAGTAATTTAAAATAATGCGAAACTGGAAGCCGGAATGGGTAATTTTTATTGATGTCGTCGAGCTAGAGTTAAAAGATTGGCAAAAAATTATGACCCACTTGTAGCCCTTTAATAAGCAACGTTAAAGTGGTGTGGGAGAGTTTATTGGAACTTCATCCATTTTATCTCCAGGTTAGCTTCCCTATCTTCTCATTAGGAGCTTCTAACCTATAGAACAATTCAACATCACAATTCGTACCAGTTTTCTCGAAGACTGTTCTTGAAGAAGTGTTTTCTGTGGGGCTTAATGTTATAATAATTGTTGTTGTTCAAAAAATGAAATTTTACTATATATATTGATGATTCTGTGCAATTTTCATCCTCTGTGCCAGGTCCACAAAGATACCCCCCTCACAAACCCGCGTCATTCAAACGTCCTATTATGCACTTTCTGTCTTCTCGCCCTCAGCCACCAGACTCACATTCCTTTCCTGACTCTATCCACTTTTTCTTCGGTCTCTCAGACGGTCGATTCCCAACACACTCACCACTATGAATCCATTTAACCAATCGACTATCATCCATCTCTTCCATATGACCAAACTATCTTAACACACACTCGTTTATTCTCTCATTTACTCCTTTCTTCACACCCCATAACTTCCCAACAAGTTCATTCTTCATTTTAACAATTCTTCTCATACCTAACACGCCCCTAAGTTCATCCATCTGAACAGATTGCACCTTACATCTTATTTCATACATCTTATACATCTTATTTCACACCATAGTTTCACTACTCTACATTAATACCTGTAACAATATACCTTCATACAAAACCCTCGCGCACTCAAGACTTAGTACCTTTACATTAACCAAGGATTTAATTGCACCATACACCTTCCTACCATTTACAACTTTCCTACTTCACTCTGCATCTTCCGTTCCTTTTTTATACATCATATAACATCAACATATAACTCTTATTTTAACTCAGATTCTTGTTCCAGTTGCTCATCATACAACGTGATTTTACACTGCGGACTCTCCTCACACACTACCATAACCTAACTCTTGTCTACATCTACTTTCAAACCCCTCCTTTTGCACCCCCTTAATCTAAGCCTTTGATATCTGCAATCAGCATTCCCGTTTTAGAAGATCCAATATTGGGCTCGTGCTAAGCGCCCAATTTTCACCCCCCAAAAAAATAGAACATAAAAATTCCAGGATAAATTATCAGCCCGATTTTGATCCTATAAACACCAAACTGTAGCTTTTTTTGCCCTCTAAACGTTGTTTTCGGGTGTTTTTCTGTGTCTGTAGTTATTCTTTACGAATTTTAAATTTTTCGAAACCAATGTTTTTGACATTTGTCGCATCAACTTCCAGAATTTTTTTCGAAATGACTTCAAACTTGAAATATGCATAGATGGTTCATTACCTACAATAGTTACATTTGTTTTTTTTTTTTTCCGATTTTTTGAGTTTGTGCTCAGCGTTGTCCAATTTCATAACGCCTTTTTTTTTTTATTTTTAAATGAAAATTGCGATAATTTTTCTGTTCGTGCGAAGTGGTGAAATTTTCAGGGCATATGTAGTCGGAAGAGATGCACATTTTTACTTAGATAAGTTCTTTGTATATGCATTAGTTTTGGATTTGTTCTTGGAACAAATTTTCAAAAAAAAATTTTTTTTTTAATTTTTTAAAAATTTTCTTTTGAGTATACAAAAAAAATTATCTAATTAAAAAAGATGCATCTCGCCCGACTATACAAGCCCTGAAAATTTTGATGTTGATCGACAAGTAGAAAAAAAAAATCCATATTTCACTTTTTCAAACATTTGAATTTTTGGAAAAGTGAAAAATTAATATATATTTTTTTCTACTCATCCGATCAACATTAAATTTTCAAGGTTTTTATAGTCGGGCAAGATGTATATTTTTTACTTAGATAATTGTTTTGTAAACTGAAAAGAAATTTTTTTAAAAATTTCTAAATATATTTTTTTTGAAAATTTGTTCCAAGAACAAATCGAAAACTAATGCATTTACAAAGAAATTATTTAAGTAAAAAATGTGCATCTCTTCCGACTACATATGCCCTGAAAATTTCATCTACTTTTCACAAACAGGAAAAAAATTATCTCAATTTTTCATTTTAAAATAAAAAAAAAAGTGAGTTTGGAAATTGGACAACTCTGAGCACAAAATTCAAAAAATCGAAAATAAAAAATGTGACTATTGCATATTTCAAGTTTGAAGTCATTTCAAAAAAAATTCTGGAAGTTGATACGACAAATGTCAAAAACATGGGTTTTGAAAAATTAAAAATTCTGAAAGAATGACTACAGACACAGAAAAACACCCAAATACAACGTTTTAGAGGGCAAACAAAGCTACAGCTTGGTGTTTATAGGGTCAAAATCGGTTGAAAATTCCGAATTTTGTTCTTATTTAGCAGGGGAGAAAATTGGGCTCAGCCGGAGTCCAATATTGGACCCTGTCCTTCGGAACCACCACACCAATTTAAATCATCAGCGTATATATATATATATATATATATATATATAATATTATATATTATATATATATACTATATATATATATATATATATATATATATACTATATATATATATAATTATATATAATATTACATATATATATATAGTATATAATATATATATATTATATATATATATATATATATATATCATATATTAATATATATATATCCACTACATCTATATAAGTAGTAATCAGTATATATATATATATTATATAGTATTATATATATATATAAATATATATATATATATATATAATTATATTATATATATATACTATATATTATAATATAATACCAGTATATATATATATATATACTTCCCTACGGATAAATATATATTATGTATATATAGTATATATAATATAATATATTTATATATATATAGTATAATATATATATTAATATATATATATATATATATTATATATATATATATATATAATATATATTATATATACAGTATATTATATATTATATATATTATATATATATATAATATATTATAAATATATTAATATATATATATATATATATATATATACTATATATATATCTTTGGTAAGGCGTTTCCACATACAATTGGGATATTATTTTTTAGAAATCTAAAACATTTAATGTTGGATTTCAAAGCAACATCTGAAAGCTTTCAAATTTACAATGTTGATAAGTTTGAAATTGTAGAGACTCTGATGAAGCATATGTCAAATTAAATATTTAAAATTTGAGCCTATAAACTATGTGATTGATATATAACTTTTTAAAGAATGTCAAACATCCTGGTTTATCTCTATGCTAACGTCCATAAAATCTTCTTTTTTTGGACATGATTATAGAAAATGCGAGTCAGTATATTTATTCTCCAATGCTAAATGGCTTTTCATTCTTATTTTGAATGAAGTAATAGATAGAACTACAAATTACCCTCTCTTTTTTATGTCATCTCCGGTGGTAAAGGTCGGTGACCTACTTATTTTACCTAGAGAATGGAAAAAGATCCAAAAAATAAGAATTCAAAATTAAGACCGACACGTCCTCAAAACGCGGCGTTTGAAAATATGCAAATCAAGAAAACTGAAAAAAAATAGATAGAGGGAGTGAGCTCCAGACATTGTTTTTCTTTAGCTGATATTAATAGCATTCAGACGGCAGAAATGCTATTGTTTTGCTGACGAAGGCATAACTAACATACTCTATAAATAACATTCAGGCGACAGAGTGCTATTATTTTATCCGCGAAGCCATAACTAACATTTCATATAACAATTCTATGGTTAGAACAAAGCATTAGAAATATAAACTTCTTCATGAATTCTCTAAACACAACCCATCATCAAATGTAAAATAACACTTGTAACAATGATAAAATAACATGATTATAATATTTAATGTTGTCATTATCAGTAATCTTAAATTTCTTTTCAACTTTCGGCACATTAAATAAGGTGCTAAAATTTTTCATTTGTGACATTAAAAATTAATAAATTGTTAAATATCAAGTGTTAATGTGCAAAGAGACAATCAAGACATCGTATATTTCTAATAAATGTTTCTTTTAATGTCTACACTTTGGCTATTATTTTTCTCAATTATAATGTACTCTGAAATTAGCTCAATAGAATACAATTTTCGAAACAAAGACTCGGGAAGAAGACGAAAGAAGAAGAAGAAGAAGAAGAAGAAGAGAAAAACACAACAATCGAAAATGACATTTTCATTGTAGCCCTGCACTATAAATATACGTTGTAAAATTTTTTAATGTTTCCTTTACTTTATTCAGTCTCATTATACGCATAAACACAAACACACACACGCGCGCGCGCATGCACGAACACATACAACACAAAATCGTGCACACATACACATACAAACACACACACACACACACACACACACACACTTACACACACACATATATATATATATATATAAATATATATAGTAATATTTTAGAATAGTAATATATTAATATAGTATTTGCAAAATAAATTATATATATATAATATATGTGAAGTAATCATCATCATCACCCTAGCCTTCCTTGCCCAGATTGGGGTTGGGGGTAAGTGCTTCACAATGCACTGGAAAAGAAAATAGTAGAAGAATATGACGCAAGTCGAAAAGAAAGCCCAAGCTCTTATATATATATAATACATTTATATATATATATATATATATAATATATATATATATTATATTATATATATATATATATATTATATATATATAATCTAAATATATATATATATATATATATATAATATATATATAAGAGAGAAGACGAGAGAGGAGAGAGAGAGAGAGAGAGAGAGAGGAGAGAGAGAGAGAGAGAGAGAGAGAGAGAGAGAGAGAGAAGGTGAGGGAGAGAGAGAGAGAGAGAGAGAGAGAGAGAGAGAGAGAGAGAGAGAGAGAGAGAGAGAGAGAGAGAGAGAGAGAATGCAAACATTCTAAGAATGGAAAAGTTTTCCTTAGAAAAATTCAAAGAAGTGTTTATAATTCGATGGAAAAGATTTTTTTTTGTCACTGATGGTAGAAAAAGACCAGAGGTTGATAAGTGAATTTTTCAGAGTTGGGGAAAATTGATTTCACATCCAAATTTCCAAATAAATGACATTTGAAAGCATAAAAGTCAAATGAATAGGAGAAAAATAGACGAAGGCGTAGCATTTCAGACTTTACAAGCTGGTATGGGAAAGAATGATCATAGTTCTTAAGTCTGAGACCACAGAGTTTCAAAGAAAAGATAAGACTAAGCGGAATGATGAGTTATACGAGATCCCCAGGAGGATGTTTTGCGGCTAGATAGTTTTAGAAGAGCAGTGTACGTTGTATTGTGATGGTACATTGAGTGATGAATCAGATCGACTGTCGGAAGGAGACTGGAGAGTGTCGATTAGTGAGAACTGGAAAAGTAATAAAAAGAAAAGCTATAGAGGAGTACGAGTGGTAAATATGAATTCCATTCTAATACAGATTAATGAACTTGGAAGTATGAAGTAATTTTGAAGGAGCTTCGGAACAACTAACATCTTAGAAATTTATTTGGTGAGATTAGCAAAGTAAGGCCTCCAAGAAAGATCACAATAAAGGGAAATACCAGGCATACTGAAGAAAGTGGAAGGCTTGTGGTTGTATGTTTTTGAAGATGTACGAGTAGTTTTGTGGAGATTATCTCGAGTAGAAAGTAAAAATGACAGAGTTTTTTTGAGGCATTGAAAATAACCATACAAATGGTTGTTTTGGCTTCCCTGTTTCGTATTTATAGCTTAACATTTATATTTTCGCTATTAACATTTAAAACTTCTAGTTGTAAATATAAGAAAGATCAGAGGTCAGTTCCGAGGACACATCTCCAAGCAAAAAAATTCCTATAGGATCCCATCCATTCCTATCTTAATTAAGATAGGAATGGATGGGATCCTATAGGAATTTTTTGCTTTGTAGTATCAGTTATTTTTCAGTTGTGTGGGATCTTTTCCAGATGAAAAAATTAATTAGGGTGGAATCATTGGCATAAGAGAGAATTGGTGATGAAATGAGAGATGGAAGCTCATTAATGAAAAATGAAAAAAAATAGAGGGACCATAAATGAAATCAGAAGAAAGTTAGAAAAGAAAGATGACGAAATAAAGAAGTTTGGAAGTCATAGTTTTGCAAAATATGCACGTATGATGGCCAAGTTGATCATAGAGAAGGACACTGTACATAAAGAAATAAGTTTGGAAATCAAAGCTCTTTGCCAGACTCTGCTATAGTAAAAGATTCACCTAAATGTCAAAGACAAGAGAAATCGGAGTCTGTGAGAAGGTAAAGAAGATCACCCATTGAGCGTTCCCTTTGGAAGTTATACTGAAGATCTGAGATAAGTTTTAAAATGTTTTTTAAATCATCCTTTTAGGGATATATTTTAAAACTTTGGAAAGAATTAATGTTAAAGTGATTGGGCGATAAAGGGTTGAGAATGGTCACTTTTTTTTCATAGGGTGAATGAGCATACACTTCCAGGGAGAAAAGGTTGAAGATGATAGGCAATGAGAAAACAATTTATCAAGGCAGAGTGCAAGTTTTGAGGAATATTGTCAAGAAGTCAAGACCATATGCCTTT
This sequence comes from Trachelipus rathkii, assembly GCA_015478945.1. Taxonomy (NCBI): domain Eukaryota; kingdom Metazoa; phylum Arthropoda; class Malacostraca; order Isopoda; family Trachelipodidae; genus Trachelipus; species Trachelipus rathkii. The sequence continues at coordinate 29,254 of JABUQX010095995.1, read as the reverse complement.
TTACTATTAATATCGGAAAAAGTAGATCAATCACATCTTTAGAAAAAATTACAATATTAGGCATAAACGAGTTAGAGGAAGGTGGAGGAGGAGCTATGGTTATGTGATCATTTAGGATTGAATTAATTGCTAATGTTAGAGCAAAGAGTTAAGCTTTCACAGGAAGTAAGACCTCATCATTGCCGAAAGAGGATATAAGAGGCGAGTTAAGAGTTGACTTTTTTTACAAAATACCAGAAAGAGCGGGATGAAGAGGAACCAGAAAGAATATTGCATTATCTATGAAAAAAAATTTTTTTCTTTTGAATCACAGAAATTAATTTTACCTCAAATATGCTAGTCAATTGATCAAAGGATTTACACGTTTGATGGAATCTGATAGAAGGCTGTTGAACAGAAAATATTCCTGAAACAAAGCTAATGCTGCTTAATGGTTATATAGCTCCATATATATATATATATATATATATATATATATATATATATATTATATATATAATTTATATATATATATATATATATATATATTATATACTATATAAACTATATATATATATTTATATATATACAGTATATTATATTATATATTATTTATATATAATATAAATATTATCATATATATATATTTATATTATATATATAATAGTATATATATAATATATATATATATATATATATATATATATATATATATATATATATATATATGCGATTTTCTGGTATAATCTGAATGATGTTTTGGATGGGGTGAGTAGAGGTGATGCTTCAGATTGATTGTGTTGGGTGACCTAAATGTTTGGATTGGTGATCAAAAAAGGGATGGTATAACAGGTGGTTTTGGGGTGCGGGGAGAATGAAACAAGAAGTAGGAAGGTGTGTTGATTATTTCTATAGTGATGAGAGGTAGGTGTTAGTAAATACTTCTTTAAACAACCAAGAGTGATTTTCATTAGTTATATAGTGAGTTGGTAGGTAGAGATGGTGTATCGAGGTGAAAAGTATGGATGCTTTTTGTGTTGGTGAAAGGAGGAGATGTTTTGAAGTATGCTTTGGATTGTTCTTTAAATTCAGTGAGGGGGTTAGGTTATGGGTATCAATCATTTATGTTGTTTATGTTAAATTAAGTTTGTGGAGGGCTGATGAAGAGGAAGGTGATAAGGAAGGAATCGGTTAGAGTTAAGAGTGAGAAGCTAAGTGAACAAGCGCTCGCAAGTAAATCAGTTGAATGTGAACAAGCTGATACTGAACAAATTCTGGAGCAAATGAAGGAGCAGTTGTTCAGCAGTGCAAAAGGAAGCATGTGGATCTGCTAAGTAGGAAGGTAAGAATGGTTAACAGTGAATGGTAGGATGAAAGGTGAGCAAAGCTGTCGTAAAAATAAAAAAAGAAGCCGTGGTGGTGAAGCCACCTAAAAGCCATTGATGAAGTTTCAAAAGAAAGAGTTTCTAATTATATGAGGGAAAAAAAATTTCAAACGGTGCATACGTAGAAGAAAAAAAAGAGGTAGCTAAATGAACAGTTTGGAAACAGCGAGAATGGGGACTATACAAGCAATAGAAGCTCTTCTGGAAGGACGCGCCAAAAAGTTAAAATAAAAAAAATAAGGGTTATCTGTTTAGAGAAAATGAATGGGAGGGTTGTTCATAATGAATGTGAATGGATGGATGTGAGGGGAGGTATGCGGAAGGACATTCCGAAAATTTGCCATTAACATTGGCAGTAATGAGGTGATAGTGAATGTGTGTGTGTGTGGG
>JABUQX010095995.1:0-20000 GCA_015478945.1 Trachelipus rathkii | reverse complement strand
ATAATTGTTTATATTTGACAGGGTTCATAGTTTGGGATTCACTTGAATCTTTCTTCAAACCTTGGGATTCATCCTGAATCCTTCAAGAGTTCTTATTCTGGGCTACGTTCCGTTCTTGGGATTCATACTTGAATCCTTCTATACATTCAGATCTTGGGATTCCTCCTGAATCCTTCTTCTTGGTGCATTATAAGGCTGAGATTCATCCTGAGTCTTTCTTCGTGGAGTTGTTTCGAGGTTTTGATTCTTCCTGAATCTTGCCTCGTGCCAATTGTCGCGTCGGGATTCATCCTGAGTCTTTTCCCTTCATCGTATCCTATCACAGTAGTGATCATCTTAAATCCTACTTTTCAACTTGGAACCATTCCCCAGTCAATTCAGTTAAGTCATCATTTATTCACAATTGTTGAGTCTGGATTTCTTATTCCCTTGATTTTTATGCATGAGCAATATTTGGAAGCGTTCGGTTTCCACTCTCGATTCTGATCCTAGAGCTGTCTGTGCTCATGTACATATTTTACACATTGGAACCTTTAACTTGCTCTCCAAGGTGTATTAACTAATTCTATTTAATCATAATCTTTTATTTATATATTGTTGGGGTAGGACTGTGGTAAACATTAACTTTTGTCAGACCTCCCACCATATATTCTGAGCAATTTTAGTAAAGATAAAACTTTTTTATGGAGTGTCACTATCCTTCATATTGATGCTTTATTGAAATTATTATTCTTAATCTTCGAGACCTCTATCGGGTTAATCTTCGAGAAAGCTCCGGGAAACTAATAAATAGTTCTACATCTTTCTTTGGGTAAAAATCTTAGATTGTATCAACATTTTCTATCAAAGTTCACAATCCTCCTCGAAAGTCATTCAAGTCAGCAGGCCGACGGAGTCCTGAAGACTAACTTCCTCCGTTACGGAGAAAATCTAATCTGCTCCGTATTACCCCTGATGGTGTCAGGTGGTTGCTGTGCTGACTAGACCTTCAAACCACTATCTTTGAACATCACAAACCTAACATTGACGTAATCTCCTATACTTTGACTTCCGAAATCAAAAATTCTTCGAACATCATATCTCCTAGAAAGAGCGGAGAGAGGTACCTCACCGTCGGGTACACTTGTTGATCCCAGCGTACTTCCTCTCCGCCACATAAATAAATTAAGTGGCGCCCGAACAGGGACTCTGTTTGAGTTCCTGCGCTTGCGTGCACTAGGATTGTGACTCTCGCTCACATCATCATATTTGTTTTTGAAAAATCATCGATTCTCTTCAGTTCTTGTCAAAGAAAAATCTTCTTCTTTTGTACTTATATTGGACAGATCGAGAGTTAGTTAGTAATAACCCTCCAATACTTTGAAATTCTTTCTTTTGAAACTTACAAAAGACAATGTCAGAAAAACCTCAACCAAAAGACTTGGATACGAGCATAAATGCTGATAGCCAAGAAGCTGTGGACTTTGATCCCTCTCTTGCAGCTTGTGCATTAGATCCACGTGTAGAACAACGTCTCCGTGATGATCGTAATAAAAATAATGTCGGAATGAATGTAGGAATGAATGTGGAAAATAAAGACAGGGTAGAGGTTGTCAACTCTGACATACCCTCTGACTTATCTTTAGCTCCTAACTCTGACAAACCTTTCACTGAGCCTGAGATGAGTACTTTATTAACTAAACTCCATAAACAGGTGTTAAGTGAAAGGCAATTGGCTCAAGTAAACGATACAGTCGGTAAGGTTGAACACAGAACGTTCCATGATCAAGTTCAGGGTATTCCACCTAAATTCGATTCCCATTATGTGCATATGCCTAAAAATACCACTTCTTTCTATGATCGTGAGTATAAACCTTCCTTAGTTTCCCAATCTCAACCACGATCAACGCCTTTTCTACATAATCCACCCAGTTATGTAGAAGAAAATCCTAGAAATCAAATTCTTTCTAATCCTAATCTTCATTCTAATCCTAATCTTATTCCTAATCCTAACCTTATTCCTAATCCTAATCTTATTCCTAATCCTAATCTTATGCCTACTCATAATTTTCTTCCTAAATCTCAACTTCTTCCTAATCCCAATCTTCGTCATGATTCTATACCCCAGTAAATTACTTCACCCAACCTAAGTCTCTCTTTAGAACTCCCGATATGGGCAGAGACAATAGAGATTCTCTATCCCCTATCAATAGAGGAGAGGCTGACTTTTCAGAAAAGTATAATAGATTACTACAGCCTCAACGAGAACAAATTCCCTTCAATCAATATCCGGAGCACCAGATGTTTTCGACTGATTCTCAGTCGCATTCTGGTTGTAATCCACAAGGATATTCCCAACGACTGCCTATGCGTCGTATTCCTGACGATGATGAACCTTCAATGTATTCAGGACCACACATGAAAAAGAGACTTGACATGCTGGAGGAAGCCATTGTGCTTCTTACTCAGTTACTCAAGAACTCTCAGAAGCTTAAGGTTGTGGATCCTGGAAAGTTTAAATACGAATCGGAACAAGATCTCTTAGTCTACCTGGCTGATTTTGAGGCTTATTGTAGCTTAAACTACCCTAATGCCCATCACCAATGGTTACGACTGCTTGGCCGACAGCTAGAAGGCAAATTCTTGAACATATACCGAGAGATCATCAAAGACAACCGTGAATACTTCTCTGTACGGGATAATCTTGTGTGTTGGTATCGTGATGAGGAACGAAAGAAGAAAGAATACAGAATACAGAAGTATCATGCCGCTCACCGATACCCTAACGAGAGCATCAAAATGTTCGCCCTTCGGTTAGAGCGCCTAGCTAGTCAAGCATATCCGGGTTATGATATGAGAGATCATGATTCACTTAGAATAGCTTTTCTATGTAGTTTGCCTCCTTATGTTGAGATATTCGTCAGTCAGTATATCAAAATGATGGAGCTGGACGGTTATAGTAGAGCTCCATGGGAAAATATAGTGAATTTTGCGGACTCTTTAGACAGCAATAACACTGCTTTCCCAAATTCAATGTCCCAAACAAATCCACTTGAGGTCGGCCCATCAACTTATTCCCGAACTGACCAGGAGGTGGACTTAAACGAATCTGTTGAGTCAGTAATTCAGATCAATGCTGCACTCCCTGGATGGACTGATGTGTTGCGTAAGAAGGTTGAACAGCGTAAACCTAAGTCTTCAATTAACCTTAAACATCGCTCTTCTAATCTTGGCCAACGTAGTCCTCCGGAAAGAAATAATAGCAGTCGTATTGTCTACAACACTGTTCGGAATTCACCACCAAGTAATGACCGTTCCAGAACTCAGAATAATCGTAATGCAAATCGAAAGGGTCGTTCAGGATCGGGAGATCGGATGAATATCTTGTGTGACTACTGTGAGAAGCGAGGACACGAAATGCAGGAATGCTATAAGTACTTGGGAGTCTGTAGCTACTGCAAGAAAACCGGCCATTCAAATACTGGAATGCCGTGCTAGGAACTCTCCTCCATCATCTCCCGTAAATACCCGGAAAGTGGTATGTCCCTTTTGTAGAGGTCCCCACGCGGGAATGAGGTGCTCTCAACGCACCCCTCCACGATCAAGTGATCCCGAACGAACTCCTCCTAGAGAATACCTTCAAGGTGCGGTAAAGAAAGTCTATTCGCGATCATATTCCCCTGAAGCCCAGAAAAATTCGGCTAAACCAACTGAGAAGCCGCTTCCCCAACGCCTATTTCTGGACCCGTGTGAAACCTGTAACGTGTCTCACTATGAAGGTCGTTGCAAAGGGGGGTTTGCTGAAGCTCGCCCCGCCAATCAGTTAAACGACTAGTCCCCACAGAGATGAGTCAATCTGTGGAAAAGGACTTGGATAATGACTCTGTAAAGAAACTGGATGATCCTGCTATTAACTTTTATGGGATACCTCCAGTGAGTAAATTCTCACATAAACCTTATTCCTATGCTAGTGAAGACATGGTCGTTGCTATTAACTTGTGCCAGGCCGACATAGAACCTTTGATCGTCTGTGTCAAATTGGATGATCAGGATGCTCCCATTTATGATTGCCTTGTAGATAGTGGGGCTGGAGTAAACTTGATAAGCTCCGAGATTGTTCCTTTCCTAGGGAATCCAAAAGAGCTTTTGCCTTCCGAAGACATAGGAGTAAGGGCCATCAGTGGTTTTGGAAATAGAGAACGAATTCCTATTGTTCACTATGTAAATATAATCCTGAGGTTTAATATGGGTTTTGTAACTCATCCTTCCGCGTTTTTCATAGTCCCCCAGGAATACATGGTGGATAACCCATTGATACTTGGTACTTGTGCTCTTAGGGATAATCACTTATTACCTGATATGTCCCGAAAACAACTGATTCATCTGCAAGGGAAAAAATTGACTGTGGTGGCCGATGGCATATCAACTTGTACCCAGTCCAATTTAAAGTCCTCTACTATACAGGTGAAAAACGTGTCGGTAGTCAATAATAATATTAATGATACTGATGTTATCTACGATCAAAATAATGATCGTACTCTTCGATATTTATTGAAGGGATTTAAGAAAAATGATAACAATATAAATTGGCAACAAGTTCCTAAACCCTACAAAAGTCATTCTAAACAAATGGTTTTGGAAAATGACATCTTGTACTACCGAACTACGTCCGGGAATCTGTTATATGCAATTTCTTTGGACTTACTAATGCACATAGTTCTGGGACTCCATGTATCCTGTGCCCATATAGGTCGGAACAAGCTGCTGCAGTTGGTATACAAGCATTTCTGGCATCCTAGGGTCAATCAGGTAATTTCCGATGTAGTGCGGTGTTGCCCTGTTTGCCAGATGCAGAAAAACTTTTCTTCCAATGTAACTCCACCCATGTTGAAAATCTTGGCCAACTATCCTTTCGATTTATGTGCCATGGATTTGATTCAATTCCCAAAAACTTTTAAGGGAAATAAATACTGCATGATATTTATTGATCATTATTCTAAATGGGTGTCTGTAGTTCCCATTGCCGACAAGTCCAGCTTGACCGTATCTGGGAAACTGGAGCACCAAGTTCTCCCTTTCCTTCCTAAAGTTCCAAATCGTATATTGACCGATAATGGAACTGAATTTACTTCCCAGATATTCCAACAAGTGTTACAAAAACACAACATTAAACATGTGAGAATATCTCCACTTCATCCCTCGAGTAACGGGGTCTCCGAGCGATTTAATCGAAGTTTAATTCAACTACTGAAATGTTTAGTTCTGGAGCAACCCGCTACTTGGGATGAAGAATTGTCTTCCTCTATTTTAATTTATAATAATACTTATCATAGTGCATTGGACATGTCACCTTCTGATTATTTACTACAAAAATCTCATGCTCCAGTGCACACTTTTCCCCAATATTGGAAAGAGGGCAGTGTCAATTTTAAACCTTTCAAGGTGGCGGTCAAAAAGTAGCTCGTAAAGTAATACGAACTGGGCCAAGCACTGCTCTTAAATTTCATAATAGGTGGGAAGGGCCATTTACTGTTGTTGATGTGAACCCGAATAGGGTGTCATATGTCATACAGAGAAATACTAATCCTCCCAGTAGAACTCAAAAAGTCCATTTCTCCCACTTAAGAGAATGGATTGAGATTCCTAGGTATTTACGAAAATACCTGACTAGAAATAAGGAAATTAGTGATGCATTTTTCTCGGACGAGGAAAGTTTGTTGGATGGGGAGGATGAAAATTCTCCTGAATCCATCGATCTTGAGTCTGAGACTGATTCAGCTAATTCTTATGAGTCAGAGTCCATCGCTGATACCTTATTGTTCACTAATAGCGATGATTCCCTGGAGGAGGAAGCTGATTTTGAGGGATTCTTAACTTTTAATCCTATCTCTGTAAGTGAGTATATTCAATTGCCAGATTTAACTCCGGTAATAGAGCCAACTGCTTGGGATCCGGGAGAAAACCTCAATATGAGTATGGAGGAGTTTATTCCTCAGTTATCTTCCGAAGTCTTACGAATGCCCGGTCACAAAGCGGTTAAATTTTTGCTCCCTCCTCTCGTAATTCCTATTTCACCTATCCATTCTTCGGACGAATCAAATTTTATTCATTCTAGTTTACCTGAGACGGATTCCGATTCTAGTTTATCCGAGATAGATTTAATAAATATCCCTACTAGTTCTCCTATAAATCATGGTAGTACCCTGGGGGTCAACCATGCTGAAATACTTACCCCTGTTTTAGATTATCATGATATGTATTCACATGAATACCCTATTAGATTTAAATACCCTTCTGTCCTTTCTCCTGCAAGGTTAACTAATGATAATGAAGACCCTATAGTTTCCCAAGCATCACAGTTGGAAAGTCCTAATCTGGAAGCATCTGGGTTGAGTCTACCGGATCCACCGTCCTTTTTTATGGAAAGACCTAACTATTCTCCCTCAGTCTCTTCTGAGGATCCTATGGATCTGTCGGAGAGAGTTGTTGTGGGTGATTTGCCGGACGATTGGTCCAACATTTTTGACTCAGATAGTTCTTCCAGTTCTCAAAGGACTGAATTTTATGGTTTCAGCCCGCCAAATAGTAATTCTTTCAATATATCCCCGTCGGCTGAAATGGTTTCTTCACCTGTCTCGGAAACTAGAATTCCACCTTTTCAAATAGTGGGAGAGGTGTTTGGTGATCCCACCAACGTCCATTTGGATAATAGTAATTTGACTTTGGTCCACATTGATGAGGAAATCTTGGAGGAAATGCAATTGGATGATCTTCCTCGCACTAGGAGTAGAGGATCAGTTCCAGATTTCCCCAATGTTATGTCGACTCCAGTGGAGTATGTACGTCATAGAAGAAGGACCAGTCTTTTATAACCTTGTCTCGGGGTTATAAAATGACACACTTGTGTTCTGATACGAAGTAAATAAGCCTGGAGAATAAAAGTTGGCTTTGCTTCTTTTGTTTAGAAAATGAAACTTCTGTCGTTCCCTTACTGACTGGAACGTAAATTTAAATTACTTGGCCAATCAAACTTATCAGTACATAGTTCTGATAAATTATCTGAAAAAAAATCTTATTCCTATCTTTCTTAATCTCTTAAGTAAACTTCCTCTTGAACTATTGTTCTATAACATCTTCATCTATCGAAGCTGTTTTGAATGTATGCTTTCTAGTGTGCCTGATCGTCAAACACTTTAACTAAGGTGACGAAAAAAACCCTCCTGGTGTACCTGATTCTTGTAAAATTGATCTTTGTGTGTCTGGATTCTTCGTGTATGGTTGCAGACTAAAAATTAAAACTATAAACTAAAAAATCAAAAAAGTCTTGTGTAATAGAATTCCTCACGTTATTTAACCAATGGTTAAATACGCATAATGTATAAATATATACTGTCTAGTATATATTTATCAAAACAAATGCAGATAATTATTATGTATAGAGTCATCGAAAACCGCCTACCTCACAAACTGATATATATATATATATATATATTGAGCTGTATATATATATGTACCTATTGTACATATATATATACCAGTTCCTCGGTTCCAACGAGCCTGTCATGTTCATGACAGGTTGTGGGCCGGAGGAGCTTAAAACTTATTTTACAGATTTGTCCCGGTTCCTGAAGGAGATAATCCGATGTTCTCTGATCAATCTATAACTTGGATGAGTAAGACTCTCTCTCTTCAAATTAAATGGGCCAACTGGGTGATTTCATAAGTATAACAAGAAAATAGAAAGAATCAGGAAAAAGACTTCCTAGATTGTTTCTATTTTCGAAATAAAAATATAATAATGCGAAAAAAAAATTTTTCATTATTATTGAGGTGGTGTGTTTTCGATGAACAACCATGAACTTTCCAAGCAACTATTTTCTGATGGTATACCTTTATTTTAAAGATACAAATTTTAAATTTTATATAATTAAATTTGTTTTTTTTTTATTATAACTCGTCAGTTTCTCAATAATTAATTTATACTTCTGATTTCCCCAAATCAATAAGTGCAGTTGAGAAATAGTGAAGGTGAAAATGACTTAGTTTACTCTACGTCATTTTTTCGCTTCCAGACAGTTATGTATATATGATGAAAATTAATAATCTTAGACTAGATAATATGCTCATGTTTTTTTTATAATTGGAAATCCTTCCATGACTCAATAACTGCCGGATATTTTGATGTTTTTCAGGATTGACTCTACATAGTACAAGACATCGAGAAACATCTCTGTCGGTATCCCAGAGTATCAGGACCAGACGATCAGTATTCATCATGCCATTGTTAGGTGCCGAGAGATCTTCTGATAAACCATAAAAACTGCTGTGTCAGGCCGCACCATATTGTGTTGCGTACCTGTGTTTCATCATTATAACATCGATCTTTGCAAAAAATTGTACTGAGGCCTGCTGCAAAGGTGAATACCAATCCCAAGTACTCTACAGTCCCTGTGGGCAGCTATGTATGCTGCTCAAACAAAATCAAGGCACATTTAATCAGGATTGCGGACACCAGTAAGGCCAAACACGCTTATAGAAGATCCTGTGTTAAATCTGACGCAATGGATGAGAAACTGTCCACATACAGTTGAAGTGGTAAAAATCAAGATCTCTTATAGAAGAAAATCCTAATGGAAAGATAATAATACCGTCAGAGAGGCCGACATAATCGATGGTTGTTATAACAGCATTGTTAAGGGGAAGTACCTATTGTCACCCCTCATATATATCATATCAACCAGGAAACCTTTTACTTGATTCCTCTTGGTTGTAGGATAATATCAACAAGGAACCCTTTAACTTGATTTTCTTCGTTGTTAGAACCGTTTATTCTTAGAATCACTAAAGAATAAATGTGAAAATTTATCTAAAAATTAACATTAAAATTGTATATAACTTGAAAAAAAAATATATCTTGTAAATATTCATAGCTTAGTAGAGAGTCCTGAGTATCCTTCCCTGCGCGCTGTTTCTATGCTCCTTGCCTCTTCACTCCCGTCTTTCTTCGAACGACGTGGAAAATTGAGGTGGGGGTTTAGATTTAGTGGGGGAGGATATAAGGGAGATATTGATCATGCATCCATGGTGTCAATTGGCAATTCGCTATCTTATTCTGGTGTTGTTTATTCTCGGAAATGTTTTTTATAATACAGTCTGGAATTGTTTACCATTTCTAATCCAGGCTGTGATACTTTGTATTATTTATTATATGTCTTCAATTATTGAAAAACCTTATAACAATTATCGATAATATAACAGTATTTCTTCTTTCTAGTACATCTTGTTATGATTTTATGTATGATATAATATAAACTTAATGATAAACATAGCACCAGGAGCACAGATGATACCAAAGATATAATTGTGCTAAACATTTATATACACAAGAAGTGATAAACCTTTCTAGCTGTCTCAGAGGTCAGTGCTACAAATTTGTTGGATTTTATTAATTAATAACTGTAAGATTTGTAGTAATGTACAGATAGTAAACTTAACTCTTATTACAGTTTACTATCTTGTTGTTTGCTGGAAGGCCGTTGACATCATTAATCTCCATTTAAGAAAGACCCCTCTTGGATATATCAGGGTATGTTTCTTAATAGAATAAATATAGGTGACTTCATTTAACTGTCAAATATGCAAATATAAATTGTGGTATAAATACCAATAATTGTTTATATTTGACAGGGTTCATAGTTTGGGATTCACTTGAATCTTTCTTCAAACCTTGGGATTCATCCTGAATCCTTCAAGAGTTCTTATTCTGGGCTACGTTCCGTTCTTGGGATTCATACTTGAATCCTTCTATACATTCAGATCTTGGGATTCCTCCTGAATCCTTCTTCTTGGTGCGATTCTAAGGCTGAGATTCATCCTGAGTCTTTCTTCGTGGAGTTGTTTCGGGGTTTTGATTCTTCCTGAATCTTGCCTCGTGCCAATTGTCGCGTCGGGATTCATCCTGAGTCTTTTCCCTTCATCGTATCCTATCACAGTAGTGATCCTCCTAAATCCTACTTTTCAACTTGGAACCATTCCCCAGTCAATTCAGTTAAGTCATCATTTATTCACAATTGTTGAGTCTGGATTTCTTATTCCCTTGATTTTTATGCATGAGCAATATTTGGAAGCGTTCGGTTTCCACTCTCGATTCTGATCCTAGAGCTGTCTGTGCTCGTGTACATATTTTACACCTTGGAACCTTTAACTTGCTCTCCAAGGTGTATTAACCAAATCTATTTAATCATAATCTTTTATTTATATATTGTTGGGGTAGGACTGTGGTAAATATTAACTTTTGTCAGACCTCCCACCATATATTTTGAGCGATTTTAGTAAAGATAAAACTTTTTTATGGAGTGTCACTATCCTTCATATTGATGCTTTATTGATATTATTATTCTTAATCTTCGAGACCTCTATCGGGTTAATCTTCGAGAAAGCTCCGGGAAACTAGTAAATAGTTCTACATCTTTCTTTGGGTAAAAATCTTAGATTGTATCAACATTTTCTATCAAAGTTCACAATCCTCCTCGAAAGTCATTCAAGTCAGCAGGCCGACGGAGTCCTGAAGACTAACTTCCTCCGTTACGGAGATAACCTAATCTGCTCCGTATTACCCCTGATGGTGTCAGGTGGTTGCTGTGCTGACTAGACATTCAAACCACCCTTATTTTTGAACATCACAAACCTAACATTGACGTAATCTTCTATAAATCGACATTCGTAATCTTAAAATTCTTCGAACTTCATATCTCCAAGAAAGAGCGGAGAGAGGTACCTCACCGTCGGGTACACTTGTTGATCCCAGCGTACTTCCTCTCCGCCACATATATATATATATATATATAACGTATATATATATATACCCTACCTATGTACAATTATTTTGACAATAAAGTGCTTTTCCATTCTTCCCCCTTGTGTTTTCATTCTCCCCCCAAAAAAAATTTTTTGGGGTAAGAATGGAGAATGGTATTTGTTCCATGGGGTAAGAATGAAGAATTGGTATTTTTTTCCCATATAGAACAAAATTATTTAAAATAATATATATATATATATATATATATATATTATATATAATATTATAATAATATATATATATATATATATATATATATATATATATATATAATATATATATATATATATATATATATACCCTACCTGTGTACAATTATTTTGCCAATAAAGTGCTTATCCATTCTTCCCCCTTGTGTTTTCATTCTCACCCCAAAATTTAACTTTTTCAGGGTTCACACTGAAATTTTGATTTTGATTTCCCTGACTTTCCCTGACCAAATCCGCAAATTTTCCCTGACCAGCGTGTTCGTTACTTTTGCCGTATAAAATATCTATAATCATTATTGCAGCCTATTTACTCAGTTCGTACATTAAATTATTTAAAATTTACTTTAGAAACTGTTCATCATCATGGATGAATTTAAAAAAATATTTTATTTTTTTTTAGTAATCGGCCTATACCTTCCCATAGCCATCCAACGCACTCCTTTTTTATTTTTTCCAAAAGTAAACAGTTTTATTTATACAAAAAGGAAAAAATTAAAAGCTTACATTAATGGACTAGGTGAATAACGTCCACTGTGATCACAAAAGTTCTAAATGGGGAGATTTAGGTTAAGACATTAAGACATTAAGAATATAGAGACAGTAAAAAGCCACATGGGCCTATCGAGACTGTCCCAGTCAACCCACTACCACCAAAACATGCTCATGCAAATCCACAAAGCACCCTAGGGCTTGTCAATTTGTTGTAACTACAAATCCACCAATTTGGCTTAGTCAAAACTAATGATATATAAATATGATATCCAAACCATCCACATGCATTAATAACTAAGTTATGGTCACACATGCCATCTAACTATAACTATATCACAACTAAAAACTCGCCCAATTTGGCTTCGTCAAATATATTATATGAGGGGGTTCCCAAACCCATCCATAAACTCAATCTAACCCCTTTCTTTAAAATGTTGCAATCGAGTCACACTCAACAACCTCCTCTGGCAGACTATTCCAAAATTTAACAAACCTATTACTGAATGCATGCTTTTCTTATATCAAGATGGCAGGCTTTCTTCTTAATTTTCTTCTTAATTTTCTGGTCACCTGTCCATGCTCTACTATGAAAAATTTATTGGTCTCCATATTATCAATAGATGTAAATATTTTGTAGACTTGTATCATGTCCCCTCTGAGAAATCGCCTTTCTACAGAAAACATTCCTAACTCCATCAGCCTCTCCTCATAGCTCTTACCCTCAAACCCAGAAATCATCCTTGTTGCTCTACGTTGCACTCTCTCTAGCATATCTAAGTCTTTCTTTAAATAAGGGGCCCAAACTTGTGCACAATACTCTATTAATGGCCTAACATAGCTATATACAGTTTACTTATTACTTCCTTGCTCTTGTAGACAACATTGCGATTTATTATGCCCAGCATCTTATTAGCTTTATTTCTAGCTTCCAAACACTGATTAGCTACTTTCAAATTACTGCTTATAATCACACCTAAATCTTTTTCTTGGTCCACAGACTCAAGCCAATCCCCATTCATATCGTAGTTAAAACTTTTATTTGAGTAACCTAGGTGAAGAAGAACCTTACACTTTTTACTATTAAAATTCATTTGCCACTTATCTGCCCACCCAAAGAAGTTATCAAGACATTTTGAATCTTTATTCATCCTTCACTATTCCTAACTGAGGTGCCCACTTTGGTATCATCTGCCAACTTAGAAAACCTTGCATTTAAGTCCCTGCGTCTAAATCATTTATATTTATGAGGAACAATAGTGGCCCCAGCACTGAACCCTGTGGCGACACCACTCTTCACTATTCCCATGATGATTTATTCCCATTTAGTTGTACACACTGTTTTCTATTCCAAACCACTTTTAATCCAACCATGTCCCACGCCACCTATACCACACTGCAATAACTTTTTCATCAGCCGTTATGTGGGGAACCTTATCAAAAGCCTTACTAAAGTCTAAATATACAGATATCAACTGGGATCTCCTCGGTCAATACAGTCAGTAATGTATTCCATAAATTCTAAAAGGTTTGACTGAAATGACCTACCCTTTCTGAAACCTTGCGCTGCGAGTCATACAATACCTTGTTATCTTTCTAAATATTTCTCTATATTACCTTTCAGTAAACTTTTCCAGAACCTACAACCAGAGATGTTAAGCCAACTGGCCTATAATTCCCAAATCTTCCTTACTACCTTTCTTATAAATAGCACAACATATGCCATTTTCCAGTCATCTGGTACCTCACCAAATGCTATAGATCGCTTAAAAATCAAATACAGTTGCCTTTGCAATGCTGGTTACGACCCTCTCAGATTGCTACCATAGTATACCATCAGGGGCCTGCAGCTTTACGTTGGGTCAATTATGATCTAATAAAAAAAACGTTTTTATTTATTTCTTTATAAAACAGTTTGTTTTTTTTTAATGAAAACAATATGATCTAATAAAATTCTGTAAGTCTATTTGTTACATGCATACAAGAACTATTAGTCTCCAAACTATTATCTAATCTTTCCTCAGTAAACACTGAAGCAAAATAAGCATTGAAAATGTTGACCATTTCCTTATCTGAACTCACTAAATTTTCATCAATTTTAATTGGACCAATTGTCCTATTCTTACTTTTAAATTTATAAAAGCTAAAAAACTTCTTCAGATTCTTATTACTATTCCTTGCTAAATTAATTTCTGCCTCTCTCTTTGCCTTTCTTATTGACTGGTTAAGCTCATTTCTATTTTTCCTATAATTTTCTAAATCATCTTCCCTATTACTACCTTTGAATATTTTAAAACATCTACGCTTTTCATTAATTTTCTCTCTTATCTCTCTATTCCACCAAACAGGTTTTCTCTTCGCCACCCTAATGGGTTTATCTATATCTGAATCAGTGCAAATTTGCTTAAAATGTTCCCACATGATAAAACAATTTTGGTCTTTAAACTCTTTATCCCAGTTAGTTGTACTAAGCATGTCTCGAAATTTGGTAAAATCGCCATTTCGGAAATCTAGATCTTTTCCTTATTAACTTGCAATTTGGGCCCAGATATTACATTCATATTAAATCTAATTATATTATGGACACTAAGTCCTGAATTCTCCTCAAATTTACTTCATCCACCGATTACTTTCATCTGTTAGTTAATAATTAAGTTCTAGTAGTGCATCGTATTCTTGTTGGTTCTTGAACCATCTGGGCTCAAAAAGTTATCTAGCTATACAATTTATGAATGCAGAACTACTATGGTCCATATTAGACAAGAATCCAATGAATGCCGGCCGAAATTAAAATCACCATTATGACTATACCTTTTTCTTTTCTGTGGCATGCGGTCTCTATTTCTTTCACAATTTTCCACGTCTAATTCTTGACTCTGGCCGGAGCGTCTATAAAATACCCCTATTATATTTCATTTTTTATATTTTTTTATTCCCGTCCCCCACCCCCCCCCCACACCCCCCCGCCCAAACCGAATTCAATATCATGGCATTCATTTAAAGCAGTCTATTAATACAGATGGAATATTGCCTTTTAACATAAAGCGCCACACCACCAACCTTTCTTTCCTCTGCGCTGGTATAAATAAAGTGAATATCCGTCTATTCATATTCCTGAAAGGGAGTCTCCATATAATTCTTCATTAACCCATGCCTCAGTTATGCAAATATGGCTCAAGATTCTTCAATTTATGCGTATAAACTAATCAGCCTCATCTGTTTTATTTCGTAAGGCCTTATGTAAGCATTGCTGTAAAAGCATTTGATAGTCGAAAAATGCCCTGTTATTTTTATGATCATCATCTTATTTGAACTTGTACAACACTAAGCTTTATTTATTCTCCCCACTGATTATAGTTACCATTGCTATTATTTGTATTCTAGATTTAGCCCACCACCCCCAACTTTACCCTAGTTTTTGCTAAACAAGTCTCCAAACATATTGGAAAAAGCTCAACACCTTTACGACTCAAGTGAACTCCATCGCCTGCAAAAGTATCTTATCCAGAAATGTCTTTCCACAATCAAAAACCTAATATTTCTGCAAAACATAATTTCCATAACCCTTTCATTTACACACTAAAGCCCTAACTCCCCCATTCTGACCTGCACCTAACCAGCGTTAAATCCAGAAATCATTGCCCACCTTCTTCACTAGCTTCATCTTCTGAATCAATCTCCTATAATCTGCTATTAATTCTTCTAACCTTCTATGTCCTATATCATTTTACCCAACGATGGGCCACAATCACATCTGCAATCAACATTTGTAGAATCAATCTCTCTATCTATCCTATCCACGATATCACTCACTCTGGCACCTGGATAACATACTTTCAATCGTTTCTTTTTATTCTTTTTTTGAAAAGTCCTGTCTAGGTATCGTGTCATAGAGTCTCCAATTACCAATGTTTCAGTCTTCCCTTTAGAAAAACTCAACATTACCATTGGCACTCTCTGATCCCTTCCCATCTGGAAGACAGTCGAACCTGTTACTGCAGGTCACAGGCTGACTGACTTTCGAGATTTTCATCTGTTAATTATTATTTCTATTTTCCTATAACTTATATACATCTGCAGACCTGATTATCAATTACTTTTCCTTTCCCTCTCATCTCCTGCTAGTGTGAATCACTATTTCTGTCTACCCCTATATCCCGCTCCCTCCTCACCTCGACATCCCTATAACCTTTTCCTAACACTCCCTCCTTTCTCAACTCAAATACAACTTCTTCAATTCATTCATATTTTCACTCAGTCTTGCAATCTCCTTCCTTAACAACACATTCTCTGCATTCAAAACACAAAAGGGCAGCTATCCACATATAAACCTCTCACAGTCCCACAGTTATCACACAGAGCCCATACATACTTAAATTTATTATTAGCTTACTAACCTGACCTATTATTTTACCAACTACAGTTTAAATATCACTAAAGCCTAAAAAGAAATAAACTAATCTCTTTAAAATAGGTAGATTAAAAATTGAAACAAGCCTAAATTTAGCTTAGCCTAGGCCAGAGATATATAAAAGTTATACGGTAGGCTTAACTTTTTCTTCTCAAGCATCTGAATTTTTGATTTTATAATGTCTTCTTCTGTTCAAAGCTTCAGTTTTTAACTTCTTTCTCTGCCTCTTCAAGTGTATAGATCTGTATGCTTATAATTTTCTGTTTTCAACCTTTTTATTATCGTGTCTTCTGGTTCTGTTTTTGCACTCGTTGGAGATGTTCTCCATATCTCCTATGGGCAGCTCTAACATTTGTCACATTTTTTGGGTGATAGGAACTTTATGAATACTTTCATGAGATCTTATAGCATTGTGCACTGTTCTTTGAGAAATCAGACTATGTTCTTTCAGATTCTCCATCAAAACTGCTTAATTTATAGAAAACCCTCCTTCCACTGTCGCATTTCCATGCAAAAATATCAGTCCTAATTTAATAATTTGCCACAATTCCACATAACATTGATTCCCAGGTACTATAGAAAAAAAAAACTAATCAAGTCTCTTAGAAAGACAATCACCATGCAAATATATTTTGAATTTTAATTCAAGGGTAGAATGAGCTTCACTGCAAAGTAGAGTGTATTGTGCTTTTGCTTTCTAGAAAAATAGGGAGCAAGTCCATGGTTAATCACATATTTACATTTCATCGGCCCCATTTTAAAATTTGAAGCTACCGCACTATCTGGAAACATTAATTTAAATGCTTTTTCCCCCATATCTGCACACGAGTTTAAAGACATTTTATCATCCACCACCTTTAAATGCCCATAGTATTTCAGATCCTGTAACATCATCTTTAATGCAAAAAGATGAAACTGATTGATAAACTGATTTTGGTTGGTTATTAATAGAACACTCAGGGTCAGGCACAAAAAATCAAAAATCACTTTGTTAAACCTCAAAAAAAAAAACACCTCAAAAAGTATAAATCCCTAAAAAGATATAAACAGATTAAGTCATAAGTCATACAGTCTAAAACACATCCATACACCAATCACCTTCAATCAAAAGGATGAACTTGGAACAACCTCTACGAACAGAATAGGAAGAATAGTAGGTAATAGTGAACTAAAAATAGAAAGGAACAGGATAGAAGTAGATTTATGGAATGTCATTCCTCGCCCATCCTTTTCATTCACTTATCAAATACATCTCTTATTCCACAATTATACAGTAAGGAAAAAAAATATATCAAAAATATGCAACTTGGTCCATGGATCATTCTTCATATGTTTTGAAATTTTAAAATTTCCCTGACTTTTTTGGAATTTCCCTGACTTTCAGCATATCTTAAAACGTTTCCCTGACTTTCCAGAAAGTGTGAACCCTGTTTTTAGTCAATAATATTTTTTTAAAGAATAGTAAAGATAAAACTTTTACAGTCATTATAGAGCATCATTGGCCTTATATTTTCATGTATTGAACATATCAGTAACATTAACGGTTTTAGTGATATGACCTTAAAAGTCAAATCCATCCATACTTACCCCTTCTTGCTATATATATTATATAAATTATTATATATATATATATTATATTTATATAATATATATATATATATATAATATATATTTATAATATAAATTCTATATATAGTATATATATATATATATATATATAATTTATATATATCATATATATATATATATACCGTATATATATAAAGGTCAATATCTCTGCATCATTTAAGCCAAATGTTTATTTGGGAGGTAGGGGATGAACTACTAGTTTCTCGATAAAAATATTAGCGTATTCAGACTCAGGAAGAAAAAATAATATAGAAAATGTTAAAATATTGCTGGAAAAAGTTTTTTTTCTTTTAATATAAGGAAAAATTAAAATAACCAACTTAAATTGCCTACAAACAAATGTCAAAATAAAAAAAATGTACGTCTTTTATAATAAAAATTCTATAAGTTTTTCCAATTTTTGTGTGAAAAGTTTATAGCCTACAAAATTGTTTTGGGAGTCGAAAGGAGTCGGTCATTCGAACGTCAAACTCCACCGCCATTTTTTTTCCTGAAGGTAAAATCTCATTCAGGGATATGAACAAAAGGGACCTTAGATACACTTTTTACACACATTACATTTTTCTTTTTCTGTTTTTGTTGTCAAGCTCTCCCCTTTTCTCCGTCAAGTTTTGACGGGTGGGGAGGAAAATGTAGAGTTTCACTTCTACGATAAGTAAAAGAACGATTTTTTTATTATTTCAGCATTAACTTTTAGACTGTCTCCAGTTTTCTTCAACGTCTTTTGTGATTGAATCAGTAATTTATCAACTCTTCAACTCTTACATGTTTATAGAATTCCTATAAAGGTCTGTAAAAGGAATTTTTGAAATGATATTTTTTTTGCAAGTTACTTATTTAATGGATACGATTTACGTGAGTATTATTTTTTTATAGGATAGACGTCTTACACTCTAAAATCTTATCCTCAAGATAGTCAGCCTGTCAGATTTTTTGTCGTCATGAGATACGACCATCTTTATTCCCAATTTGAATTGTCTTGAGGTATTTAAACCACCGTTAACCCTTTTCCTATCTTCTTTTTCAACACATATGTAATAAATACAGTTTTTTTTTGTAAAGTAACTAATGTTAGGTTATGTGTTTTTGTTTTTAGGATTAGGATGTGGGACCAATGATTTTTATTGCATTGTTGCTTTAACCACGACACTGAACCCCTTTGTTTGAACGCTTATTTTTCACTTTGGGCACAGCACCCATCTGCATTAGAGCCTTTTGCATTGAAGTACAACGATAATGTTTTTACTGAACTTTCTCTTCTCTTTTTGCAACACCTCACAATATTCAATGTACCTGAAATAAGTGCATAAATTATTACTGTAATAAATTACTGTGTATTGTAAATTGAAAGTGGGAAAGCTAAAAAGAAATATTAAAATATAAATAGATTATGTATACAAACTATGTTTTTTTTGAAGAACTTTAATTCAGTGAACGGAAATTTATTTTTCGGAATTAAATAATTACATAAATAAATAAACAAAGCTATAGTGAGTGATCCCGTTAAAACAGTAAGATAATAAAAGTGTATGGGAATGATTATTAATAAACTCTATGAACATTAAATTATACCTACATTTTAATCTTATCTAAGTATCGGCAGTGATCACTAATTAATTTATTTGATTTAAAAATAATTCTGACATTGTTTGTTTATAATATTTAATTAGGTTTACGGATTTATTTCTTGTGTATTTTTTTAAATAATAACTGTATCAATATTCGATTACAGTATTGGTATTGGTATCGGCTATAAAAAAAATCCACCCAAAAGCATATTTTGCTTAGCTTCCTTTAACAAAAATCCACCCTAAAAGCATACCTTGCTTTACTAGTAAAGTGGTATGTAGTAGAGGATTGTCTGTGTCCTTGCAGCCTGATATATATATATAAGGATTGTCTGTGTCCTTGCAGCCTGATATATATATATATATATATATATATATATATATATATATATATATATAAAAACTTAGTATTAAGGTCTTACCCATCCTTATGTATTATAAGGATGGCTAATAAATTCTAATTGTATAATTATCTAAAATTATATAAACTGTTATATGTAAATATATTAATAATAAAAAACGAAAAAGCACACTCTCTTACCTATATTCCCTGTCTATGTTTTTTTTGTTTTTTTTGCTTATTTGCAAGGCTAAATAAAAAGTTAAAAGGTCTTATAAAATTAAAGGTAAATATCAAATACTTCCCTCTGATATTTTATGCTACTGGCACATTTTTTTATTCTTGTTATTAATTCTGCTTTGTTTTTTTTTCATGTTTGCTTGTCTCAATGTTGGAGCTGGAACCTTCGCTTCTGTTAAAGAAATTCTTACACGCCTTTTAATCATTCTTTGCCTGACGTTTGTTTTTGCATGATACTCGCGGAGAGATTAACTTTAAGAATAGAGGAAGATTGTTT
>JABUQX010095994.1:22500-25257 GCA_015478945.1 Trachelipus rathkii | reverse complement strand
AGTCCCCACAAATATGTCATTTTAAATGGGTTGATGTAACTCAAATAGGTTAAGTATTAGAACTTCAATAACTTTGTACCTTTTCCTTTAGTATTCTGTAGGGAGTATTTGCTACAGGAAAACAGACGAAAAAACATTACTTATATGAGGCAGCACTGCCTTGTGACTATGTTTTAGAGGAATTCAATATAACAGGCGCAACTCTGCATGATTTTATGCTCATGTTCCAAAGCCTGTCCAATAGGCCTTTAACATCCAGCAAATACAACTTTCATTCTTTTCTGCGCAAATAGTTTGCAAAACTGTCTAATCTGTCTGCCCTCTAAATGAACCTACATGTGTTTACACCTTTCTCTTAATAGATTTCAGCCCTGAATCCTAGAAGCCAGCAATTCTAAGTCTGTTTGTGAGAGCTTTAGATCTCGTAAAATATCGTTAAGCTCCTCCTGTGTGATTTCATGATGTGAACATGTCATAGATGTTGATGGTTCAAAGTCAGGATCTTTGATACTCATGTTGTATGATCGGAGGTCATCCTCTGAGTCAACAGTAAATTCATCGAGCAGCAGTTCATCTGAATGAGGAACTGGACACATTGCGGTGTGAGGTTTGGGATACTGAGACCACAATGTTTCAGATGTTGAAGAGAAACCCTTGGCCATTTCTCAAACAGAAAGTAACAATCCAGTTAGTGATTTGTCTGGTTCACGCCCAAATTCATAGTACCGAAATTTACATACCGGCTACGTTTTTCCTTTTAACCAGTTTCTCAGATTTCTGGAACATGAATTGCAGCATACATGTGGAGCCCAGGACTTATCCTGGTCCCCAACTTTACATCCAAAGTACAATTCATAAGCCTTTCTAACTAATGGTGACAAGCTACATTGTTGCGTTTTAAATGTAAGTTCTCCACACACATAGCAAAAATAGGTTAAGGCTATTTTTACACTGACGTGGCATTATAAAGATCTAGACAGCATATAATACTTTTGTTATAATAATTATTTCCTATTATTATGTTATAGCAAAATTATAATTTCGAATATAAACCTGAAAATAGAATAATATATATATATATATATATATATATATATATATATATATATATATATATATATATATATATATATAATATATATATATATAAAACATATATATAAAAAAATATAAATATAATATATATTATATTATATATTATATAGTATATATATAGGTTTATATGTATATATATATAATATATATATATATTTATATATATATAAATATATATATATTAATATATATATAAAAAAATATAATATATATATATATATATATATATATATATATATATATATATATATATATAATTACACATATACTCTACTAATATCCAAACCATACTTAACAACATACAAAAGTACGTGGGAGGAAACATCTGCTAACAAGAAAATGGGAAATGGTGTAGTTGCCAAATTCGCCAATTCCACCAATTTGATACGTGGTAGACAAAAAATAAGCACAGATCTGTTCTTTTCATGCAAAAATATACAAGAAACACATATTTTCATGTGAAGGACATTTTTCCTGTTGCACAGTGTTATTTAATAATATATATACTAATATAATATATATATATATATATATTATATATATATTATATATATATATATATATATTATATATATATATATATATAGTATATATATATATATATATATATAATATATATTATTATTATATATAGATATATATATATAATTATATATATAGGTGATTCAAAATTATGGAAATTCTGGTAACTTGATAAGAGATGCAAAAATAAAGGTAAATGTTCCTATAAAGGTATGACGTAATGTGCTTGTAGTTTTCCGTCTGGCTGTCTGCATGTGTTTTTTACTAAATATCTTGTATCTACGAAACCAAGTAAATTTTGGTGATTTTTTTGATTTTTTTTAAAAAAAAATCAATTTGTGATTTTTTTGATTATTTTTTGATATTTTGATTTTTTGGATCGTAACGTCACGGCGAAACTATAATTTGCAAGTTACAAAATCTATATATCGCGTGACGTTACGAATCTGAAAATTAAGAAAAAATAAAAAAATTCAAAAAATCACAAATTGATTTTTTTAAAAATCAAAAAAATCACCAAAATTGCCATCCCTGGTTAAAAGTGTTTGAGGAAAGAATAACTCATTCGGAATAGGTGTAAATAGACATATTTTTATTGATATGATAGGTTTAATTGTGCCAACATAAACATTACTGTTTCTAAGCACCTACAAATGACCATAAGACTAAAGGATGATGTTAGACAAATGACCTAAATTGTTCCAATGCCACGCGTCCAGGTCGTCTTCTCATCGATTGTCGATTCCGTTCAAAATTTTCCCAGGCAGTTCTGTTGATCGTTTCAATCGCCGTTCATAAGCCTTAATCGTAGGTTTCAAACGGGTTATTCGATTGGAGAAAAGTAACTAAGCCGTCTTTAAATAGTCCCAAAAGGTAACAATCCAAAGGATTTAGGGTTTAGTAGACCTCTCTGGACCACGAACTGGGCCACTCGACCTACCCATTGATTGGGAAAGGTCTCATTCAGGTGTTCACGAACTGCAACACTAAAGTGTGCAGGAGCCCCATCATGCATAAACCACATGTTTTGGCGAAACTGAAGAGGTACATCATCAAACAAGGTACGGAGCTCATGTTTCAAAAAGTTTAAGTAGATTATGCCATTAAGCCTGGGAGGAAGCTTGAACATAAGTACATGAT
>JABUQX010095994.1:10000-12500 GCA_015478945.1 Trachelipus rathkii | reverse complement strand
AATATATATATATTATATTATTATATATATATATATATATATAATACTTAATATATATATATAATATATATATATATATTATAGTATATATACAGGGTATCATTAATATGCGAAAAAATTCAGTATTGATATTGCCTTGCATAAATATAAGAAATAGTGGTCAATAAACATTTCACCGAAAAAGCCTCGTTTCCAAGATACAAGGTGATGAAAACTTATGTGGGACATATCTGATATATTTCATTGCCCGTCCCGTGCCACATCTCAACTTTAATAATAAGCACAAATATACCGTAGGAAAGGTTACCTACCTGTTATTTACTAGTTCCGTATCTCGCTTCATTTATTACATATACCAGTCCGCGTGTCGCGTCAAGTTCTGATGTTCCAAGTGTTGCATATATTTTTCAAATGAATTACACAAAATAGTGAAATGTTGCGATATGCATTTTGTTTTACGCGTCGTAGAACGGTAATTCATTAGCAGCCATGCGTCTCTATGAAGAAATGTACCTAATCGTGTCATCCCGCATCATACTATGTTTTCACGTCTCCATCAAACGTCTTAGAGAAACAGGGAGTTTTAAAAAACTTACTAATGGGAAAACGGGGCAACCTCGCACAGTATTCAACTCCAGATGTCGAAGAACATGTTCTCCAAGAACTTGAGGACAGTCCTACAACAAGCACCAGAAACATTGCTGCAACACTACATGTAAGTCATTCGGCAGGTTTCAGGGTATTGAAAATCAACTTCTGTACCCTTATCACATCCAACGAGTGCCAGGCACTTGTACCAAACGAGATTTTCCTGCCAAGAGTAGCTTTTGCTGATCGATGATGCACCAAAAAATGCAGGACAATCCTCACCATTTAGCAGAAATATTGTTCACCAATGAGGCAATTTTTACAGAGACGCCATATCGAACTTCCACAACAATCACATTTGGGCTGATGAGAATCCACATGCAATAGTTGAAAGCCGCCATCAACCCGTTTTCATTGAATGTTGGCGGTCGGAATTGTGGCGACCATTTGATAGGTCCATTCTTTTTACCAGCGAGGCTTACTGGAGACTTTTATCGCCAATTTCTTGAACATGACTTGCCTACACTACTGGAAGACGTCCCATTACAATTAAGATCGAAAATGTATTTCATGCACGACGGCGCTCCAGCCTCATTCAGTTTAGTTTGTCGTAACTATTTGACACATGTATATCCACGCCGTCTGGGATAGGTCGAGGAGGATACACAACCTTGGCCTCCGCAGTCTCCAGACCTAAATGCATTGGATTTCTTCTTGTGGGGTCACCTGAAACATTTGGTTTATACAGCAACAGTTGAAAGTCCCGAAAAATTAAGGGCTCGCATAATCGCATTTTGTGACACAATTCGGCACACACACGGTATATTTGAACGTGTCCGCCAATCAATGCGTCGCAAAATAGAGGCCTGTATTGCGCGATGGGGTGCTCATTTTAACATTTCTTATTACCTTAGTGCACCATTGCTTCGTACTATTTCTGTTGTATATTTTCTTCTGTGCAGTAATGTATGTATTCTTATAATAAATAAATTAAATGAATTTGTTAATTACCTTTCCAAATTTAGTTTACTGTTTATTGTAACTTAATGTTTAAATAGGTTTCATCACTTTGTATCTTGGAAACGAGGCGTTTTCGGTGAAATGTTTATTGACACATATTATCTTATATTTATGCAAGGAATATCATACTGAATTTTTTCGCAATATTAATGATACACCCTGTATATATATATATATATATATATATATATATATATATATATATATTAGTTATCCTTTATATATAGATATATAATTAAATATAATTATAATAACGTTTATTAATAAATATATATATATATATATATATATATATATATATATATATATTATATATATATATAAATATATATTATATTAATAATATATATATATATATATATATATTATATATATATATATATATATATATATTATAGATATATATATGATATATATATAATATATACTATATATATTATTATATATATATAATATATACCGGGATATATATATATTATATATATATATATTATATATATATAGATATATATATATGATTGATTATATATATATATATATATATATATATATTATATATATATATATATATATAATTATATTATATATATAATATAATATATAGTATATATTATATATATATATATATATATATATGATTCCGAGTTTCACGAAATGTTCGAATCTTCGCTGGCACTGGCAGCTCATATAAATTCGAAATAACAGTGCCAAGAACAGTTGGTCTAAAGAGAGGCATCGAGGCATCGAGGCATCGAGGCATCGAGGCATCGAGGCATCGAGGCATCGACCCAATCCATCATCTACAGACCCAGAGACGTACTATCGACTAACAATTTTTATACCATGTTCAGACGATATGATTTATTTCCTAGATGAAATGTTTTGGATTTGA
>JABUQX010095994.1:0-2500 GCA_015478945.1 Trachelipus rathkii | reverse complement strand
TTTAAACTGTTGCGGATTGCTGCAAACCATAATCTCAATAAAAATATAAATTGCCATGGTTGGCAGAAATAGCAGTTATTTTATTATTCCCCTACAAAGTCATATTTTTTTTAAGCAATATAGCTACTGTCAACCGGGGCAATTTCAGAAAAAATCGTCCATTTTTTTTTTTTTAAGTATCTGTAACTTAAAAACTATAACACTTACAGAAATTAGTTCTAGATATGATAATAAAATATGGGCATTTGACAATCATTTAATGTAAGGAAATTAAAAAAATAAAAATAACTTTTTAAAATATTCCTAAAAAAAATAGGTTTCAAAATTTTTTTTGGGGCAATTTCAGAAAACCTAAAAAAATATATAAATTTTACCCATTTTTGGTTGACACTAGCTGAAATGAGCTTCCCTAACAGGTTAGTAGTAAGTAAGAATGATAAATTAGCAGCAGTGCCAGATTTAGCTGATTTTTGGTTAAATCTGGCAACCTTAGCTACTTTTTAGTTTTTGTTGTTGTTGCGCATGTTTATATGGGTTTCCGATGCCTCCGAGTCGATTCCCGTGGTTACTGAGTCGATTGGCCATCCCAGTCAAGGGAGTGGGGTTGGGCCCAAAAACCAAATGCTCGTAGAGAGATGAAATTTGATGAGTAGAGTGCATAGAAGAGAATGAATGAAATAGAGTCCTGATGTTAAATTAAGTGACAGAGCACATGTACCAGAGTCAGAGTTGGATCCAGATCCGGAGCCAGACTGAATTCTGGCTCCAGCTGCATATTAGGTCAAATGAGATGTTTTTATATGTTTTTAATAACGTAGATCTAATTTTAGGGTTCCAAGACCCTCAAATGAGCCTGAAGACCCCCTGGAGTGGGATCCCAACTGAAAAGCACAGAGTGTATGGCAGAGAAGACGAAGGAAGATGGAATGGAATGGAATTCTGAAATTGCCCCAGGTTCATAAATGTTAGATAACTTTTTAAAGAAATGTGCTATCAATATGTATTTTATATGTATACATACCAGTACCTTAAAACACGTACTTTCAAAGACTGGGTGAACAAATTTTTACAATTGTTTTATTTTTCGTTACACAGACCTTATAAATCAAATTAAAAATTTAAAAAAAAATTTTTTTGGAAAGAAAAATCAAAAAAATCTAGGGTACTTATATATTTAAAAAATTTTTTTTGGCAGTTCACTGCACCTGTTAGTCTGCTACAACTTTTATTAAAATATTTTTTTTTGGTAAAACAATAAAAATTAAAAATTTTAAAATTGCCCGGGTTGACGGTATATAAGTATAGTTTTTCATCCAAATATTAATATCAATTTATTGATTATATATATATATATATATATATATATATATATATATATATATATATATATATATATATATATATATATATATATATATATATATATATATATATATATATATATATATATATATATATATATATATATATATATATATATATATATATATAATTTTTTTCTTTTATTTTGAGAATTTATATCATGGTAGTAGTTTAGGATGGTCATTATAAAATGATATTTCTTTTAAGTCATTGTCATTACAAAATATTGGGTAGTCATAGCTGAAACCAAAATATGGTCCAGAGTTAGAGAAATCTAAGGTGTTTAGGGTTAGCTGAGGTAGAAACCAAAGAATTTAAAGAACCCAGAGTCTGGCATATTTCAGGAGTAATAAATTGAGTAATAAAAAATTTTGATCATACGTTTCTGTGACTTTGATGATGTATAAATTCCAACTATTTAGAGTATTGAAATTAATAGGGAATCATTATATTAGTTATACTTTCTAAATACGTTATATAATTTTTTACTGATATTATTTCGAGAATATATTTGTCTTCAGTTTTATTATATAGAAATATTTATGGTTATTGAAATTTTCCTTCCTCTTTGTTGCAGATATGGCCTTATTTTGCCCAATAAAAAGAAGGAAATTTCAAAAGCTACTACAAGAAAATTGAATCCATTGGCAACTTCTGATGATGAGCTAGAAAAGGAGGAAGGAGAATCCCTCAATTGGGTTGAAGCATCATTAAAAGTAAGTTTATATTTACAATAAATGATTTATAGGAATTCAGTGTGAAATAAATGAAACTATTTGTATAAAAACAGTTAATATAGCTATATATAAATAACTATAAAGGAATGTAAACAATTTATTAACACTAATTTTTCTATTATTGTTATTATTATTATTATTATCATTATTATTATTATTATTATTATTATTATTATTATTATTATTATTATTATTATTATTATTATTATTATTATAATAATAATAATAATAATAATAATAATAATAATAATAATAATAATAATAATAATAATAATAATAATAATATTTTGTTAATAATTCCACTATTATAATAAAGGGATGTTATAGCCCAAAAAAATTAAAATTCAACATAAAAGTGACCACAAATACGTCTAAAAGTTTGTTGAAAAGACAAAAACAGG
>JABUQX010095993.1:55000-59478 GCA_015478945.1 Trachelipus rathkii | reverse complement strand
CTGCTTAGAGTTTTTGGTTGGCATGCTTAAAAGTTTTGCTAAAAACAACTTTGCTGTAATCGAAATTATAAGTTATCTCAAATGTTTAAGATTTTTTTTTTTATCATCTTTGTTTTTAAAATTTTGGTACACAAAATTTTTTTAAAGCTTTAAAAATAAAACACAGGATCCGCAGTAAGCAACCACTGCACGGGTGGGAAAAATCCTCATAACAGCGTCATCTTCTAATATATATATATATATATATACTATATATATATATATAACTATATATCTATATATATATAATATATATATATATATTATATATATATATATATATATTAATATATATATATATAAATATATATATATATATTGTATTGGAATAAATAACATCGTAATTTAAAGGTAAGAGAGATCTAAATAATTGGAGACAAAGAATAGTGTCAATTGGTAGGATTTCGAACCGCCGTTCCTGCGTCCGGGAATAAAAAATGTCTATAGTCATAACCACTAACACGATCCCGGGGAATCTAAAAATCTCTCCTCTCAAGTGGAGTCATTTACACCCCTAGATTCCCACTGGAACGTTTTTTAACCATGTAAGCATGTCCCTCCATGTTCTTACAATAATATTATATATATTATATATATAATATATATATCTGGTTTTTATTTTTTAAAAATATATATGTATATATATATATTTAATATATATATATATATATATATATATATATATATATATATATATATATATATATATATATATATTTCATTCCGGCTTCTATTTTTTGAAAAACGACATTAAATAATAAAAGGAGCACCAATAATCTGAACATCTCAACAGGAAAACTTTAATCAACGTTTCGGGAAACCAAACTGTTCCCATCCTCAGGACAATGCACTACAATAAACATATAAATAAAAATAATAATAAAAGCAGAAGGGAAAACATAATAGCATTAAGGCAAAAATTTACAAGAAACAGAAATGACATCAAAATAAAAATAATAAAGTTAAAATTAATAATTATGGTAAGAAAGCAAATTAATCACGTAAACCCAAAAAAATTTTTTTAAAATAAATAGTTATAATAATTGATGTGTTTTAATAACCTCAAACTAATCGGAAAAACAAAA
Source organism: Trachelipus rathkii (assembly GCA_015478945.1). Taxonomy (NCBI): domain Eukaryota; kingdom Metazoa; phylum Arthropoda; class Malacostraca; order Isopoda; family Trachelipodidae; genus Trachelipus; species Trachelipus rathkii. Next base: position 58,354 of record JABUQX010095993.1, on the reverse strand, counting down.
ATTAAAATTTGAATCATAATGTCGGCCAGATAATAATTTATTTAAACTAAATTTACTTACTTAATTATGGTCTAGTGACAGGTTTGAGACGAGACAAAAAAATTGAGACTTCATAGCAGGTGTAGACTAAAAGGGCCACTGTCGTTGTTAAGACTAGGTTTAAGATTGTGAATGAACAAAGATTCCGAAATATGTAGGTTGGTTGGATCAGAAGTTTGTGAGAGTATTGTGAAATGGGAATGATTAAGAGCGTGTTTTCTAATGTGAGAATGATCTCTGATTTCGGAATGGGTCGGGGAACAGAGAAAATTGTTTGTCCGGAAGGAAACGCCACGATGCTCATCAATCCTGACTGTAAATTGACGTAGGGTGCTACCCATGTAGATGGCTGTGCCGTCATCACAAGAAACTTGCAAACAACAGAGGACCTATGAGCAACGGGAATTTTATCCTTATGATTTAACGTAGATGAAATGTTAAACGACGAGGGGAAAATGAGATTGATGTCGAGTTGAAGATAGTGGTCCTGTAGGACCTGCGATAGACCTTTTTTAATTTTAAGTAGATGGGGTAATAATAGGGCAATCTGATAAAAAGGTCTCGTTTTTTTAGCTTGACTATAAATTAGTTTGGGGTCAAATCTGGCATGTAAATAAAAATTAATAGATTTGTGGATTAATGAAGAAGGGAAATAATTAGAAGTGAAAAATCGATGAAGGAAGTTAAACTTTTTATGCATTAAAAAATAGGAAGCAGTTAAATTGTAGGCTCTATGTAGAAAAGTTCTTATGCTGTTGCATTTGTATAATAGAGGGGTATGACAAAAAGTTTAATCCAAGACCGAGTGAATGTCTTTCCCTATAAGATCTCTGTAGTAAAGTCGAAAGATGATTTATTAATTAAAAGGTCGAGAAAGGATAAAGAATTGTTACTCTCATCTTCTCTAGTGAATTTAATGTTGTGGAATTGAGTATTAAGATAATTAAAAAACGGGGATACATTGTTTTTATCTGTAAATAATAAAAAAGTATCGTCCATATACCTCTTATAAAAGAAGGGTCTGAAACCTGGGGGAACATTGATTCAGCCAAATAGTTTCGTAATGATTAAGGTAAAAGTTTGCTATGGTGGTGCTAAAGGGGGAGCCCATAGCTTAAGGAAATTTGATTGGCAATATAGTTAATTATTAAAGAAATAAGCGTCCTTAGTTGCTAAATCGAGTAAATACTTAAATTCTTGTCTATTAAAATTGTTGAAAATATCGGTGGAACTAAAAATAGTGTTAATGATAAGATTAATGACATCGTCAGTGGGAATATTTGTGTAGAGGGATTCAATGTCGAAACTGGTCATATGAAAGGTGTGTAAATTGTTAATAGAAAATAACCAATCTTTAAAATCGTAAGAATTGCGCATGGTATAAGTGTTTGAGGCAAAGGGGGATAAGAGGGGGACTAGAAACTTAGCAAGGTTATAATTATGGGTTTTATATGCTGCTAATATAGGACGAATCGGGATGTTTGGCTTATGGACCTTTGGTAAACCGTACAGGATACCGGGGGAAGAGCCTCTGGAATACAGGTCATTGAAAGTGGATTTGTTTATTTTATCAGATTTCAGGAGCTTACGTAAATTTCTATTTATTTTATCTTCCAAATTTAGTGATAGTTTCAAAGGATCTATATCTTTTTGCAGTTTAAATTTCGAAGTGTCGGAAAGAACATTAGTTACCTTATCAATATAGTCGGATCTATTTAAAATAACTGTCCCTAGGCCTTTATCAGGTTTACAAAAAACTAAAGAATGATCTGATTGGAGGGTACTTTAAAGTAAAAAAAAATATGATTTAGAAAATCAAACAGGGAAAACACTTTTTGAATTTTAAACTTAAATAGTAATATTGAAAACTATGTTTATTTTATGGGAAAACCAGATTTAAAATCGTCTTTATAAGTATCAAAATGGCTTCAATATGTAAATCGTTTTTCCAAAAAGACTGCAAAATACTTCAATATCTGTGGGCGAAATACGCGGTAAAGCAAAAGTTTAAGACCGCCAGAACGTAGTAATCTTTTTTCATCTAATGTTAGTATTTTAGAGGAATAATTAAAAAATTAAATTATCAGATTAGGGTTAATCAAGTTTTTAAGTTAAAGCGCTTTTTAATTTCTTCTCGTGTCTAATTTTATGGTTATTTACAATTTTAGAGGATTGAAACGCTAATTTGTAAGTAATGTACAAGAAATCAATATAAGACAATATATTCTTTACTTCACAAAGACTTCTTTGTTATTGTTTGTTTGTCGAAACCAATGATCTTTACTTAAAGAATATCTCATTATTAAGTAAATTAAATTGGAACCCATTGTATAGGTTACGGTTATATAATCTTTTGGTAAAAGGCCTAAATCTTATAAACTTGGGAATAACTGGTAAGCCTTGCATGTGCTGAGAAAGAGTAAATCCAACCTGAGCTTCTCCGATCGGTTGTACAAGTTCTCCAGGTTTCGGATGGACTGTATGGAAGATTGGCCATATCTTCGTCTAAATATTTCGTTCCGGCTTCTATTTTTTGGGAAACGACATTTAATAATAAAAAGGAGCACCAATAATCTGAACATCTCAACAGGAAAACTTTAATCAACGTTTCGGGAAACCAAGCTGTTCCCATCCTCAGGACAATGCACTACAATAAACATATAAATAAAAATAATAAAAGCAGAAGGGAAAACATAATAACATTAAGGCAAAAATTTTACAAGAAACACAGAAATGACATCAAAATAAAAATAAAGTTAATAAATATGGTGAGAAAGCAAATCAATCACCCAAACTAAAAAACAAAACCAAACGAAGAAAAAAAAATAAATAATTGATGTGTTTTAATAACCTCAAACTAATCGGAAAAACAAAAATTAAAATTTCAATCATAAAGTCGGCCAGATAATAATTATTTAAACAAAATTAACTTACTTAATTAAGGTCGAGTGACAGGTTTGAGACGAAACACAAAATTGAGACTTCATAGCAGTTGTAGACTAAAAGGGCCACTGTCGTTGTTAAGACTAGGTTTAAGATTGTGAATGAACAAAGATTCCGAAATATGTAGGTTGGTTGGATCAGAAGTTTGTGCGAGTATAGTGAAATGGAAATGATTAAGAGCGTGATTTTTAATATATATATTTATATATATATATAATATATATATATATATATATATAATATATATATATAAATATATATATATATATATATAATATATATATATATATTTATATTCATATATAATATTATATATATATATATATTTATTATATATATATATAATATATATATATATATATATTATATACT
>JABUQX010095993.1:22500-45000 GCA_015478945.1 Trachelipus rathkii | reverse complement strand
TGGAACCCCCCCGCTCTTTTTGGTATTTGGGTGGTTGGCGGGGGTTCCTTCGCCCCTCCCTTACGGGGTATCGAAAATGTCCCCTCCTCTGTCCCCAAAACAAAACTGACGGAGTCGTAAAACAAAAAAGAACGCTATTATTATATATATATAATATATATATATATATTATATATATATATATATATTATTTATAGTATATATAATATATATTATATATATAAAATAATATATATTATATATTAATATAATATATATATTATATATAATATAATATATATATATATATATATATATAATTATATATATATATTATTAATATATATATATATATATTATATATAATATATATATAATATAATATGAATATATATATATATATATATTATATATATATATATATTATATATATATATATAATATATATTATATATATATATATATATATATATATTATATATATATATATAAATATATATATATAATAATATATATTTCCATTTCACTATACTCGCACAAATTTCTGATCCAACCAACCTACATATTTCGGAATCTTTGTTCATCACAATCTTTAACCTAGTCTTAACAACGAAAGAGGCCTTTTTGGTCTACAACTGCTATGAAGTCTCAATTTCTTGTTTCGCATCAAACCTGTCACTCGACCTTAAATAAGTAAGTAAATTTTACTTAAATAATTATTATCTGGCCGACATTGTGATTCAAATTTTATTTTTGGTTTTTCCGATTAGTTTGAGGTTATTAAAACAAATCAATTATTATAACTATTTATTTTTATTTATTTTTTTAGTTTACGTGATTAATTTGCTTTCTCATCATATTTATTAATTTATGTTTTATTACTTTTATTATTCTTATTTTGATGTCATTTCTGTGTTTCTTGTAAAAATTTTACCTTAATGTTATTATGTTTTCCCTTCTGCTTTTATTATTATTTTTATTTATATGTTTATTGTAGTGCTTTGTCCTGAGAATGGGATTTATGGGAACAGCTTGGTTTCCCGAAGCGTTGATTAAAGTTTTCCTGTTGAGATGTTCAGATTATTAGTGCTCCTTTTTGTTATCAAATGTCGTTTCCCAAAAAATGGAAGCCGGAATGAAATATTTAGACGAAGATATGGCCAATCTTCCATACAGTCCATCCGAAACCTGGAGAACTTGTACAACCGATCGGAGAAGCTCAGTTGGATTTACTTACTTTCTCAGCACATGCAATAAGCTTCCAGGTTATTCCCAAGTTTATAAGATTTAGGCCTTTTACCAAAAGATTATATAACCGTAACCTATACAATGGGTTCCAATTTAATTTACTTAATAATGAGATATTCTTTAAGTAAAGATCATTGGTTTCGACAAACAAACAATAACAAAGAAGTCTTTGTGAAGTAAAGAATATATTGTCTTATATTGATTTCTTGTACATTACTTACAAATTAGCGTTTCAATCCTCTAAAATTGTAAATAACCATAAAATTAGACACGAGAAGAAATTAAAAGCTCTTAACTTAAACTTGATTAACACTAATCCTGATAATTTAATTTTTAATTATTCCTCTAAAATACTAACATTAGATGAAAAAAGATTACTACGTCTGGGTCTTAACTTTTGCTTACCGCGTTTCCGCATTGACTATTTGAACTATTTGCAGTCTTTTGAAAAACTGATTTACATATTGAAGCCTTTTGATACTTATAAAGACGATTTTAAATTGGTTTCCCATAAAATAAACATAGTTTTCAATATTACTATAAGTTTAAAAATTCAAAAAGTTTTTTCCCTTTTGATTTCTAAATCATATTTTTTTTTACTTTAAAGTCCTTCCAATCAGATTACTCTTTAATTTTTTGTAAGCCTGATAAAGGCCTAGGGTCAGTTATTTTAAATAGATCCGACTATATTTATAAAGTAACTAATGTTCTTTCCGACACATCGAAATTTAAACTACAAAAAGACGTAGATCCTTTGAAACTATCACTAAATCTGGAAGATAAATTGAATAGAAATTTACTTAAGCTCCTGAAATCTGATAAAATTAACAAATCCACTTTCGATGACCTGTATCTCAGAGGCTCTTACCCCGGTATCCTGTACGGTTTACCAAAGGTCCATAAGCCAAACATCCCGATCCGTCCTATATTAGCAGCATATAAAACCCATATTTATAACCTTGCTAAATTTTTAGTCCCCCTCTTATCCCCCTTTGCCTCAAACACTTATACCATACGCAATTCTTACGATTTTAAAGATGGTTATTTTTTATCAACAATTTACACACCTTTCATATGACCAGTTTTGACATTGAATCCCTCTACACAAATATTCCTACTGACGATTTCATTAATCTTATCTTTAACACTATTTTTAGTTCTACCGATATTTTCAACATTTTAATAGACAAGAGTTTAAGTATTTACTCGATTTAGCAACTAAGGACACTTATTTCTTTAATAATGAACTATATTGCCAATCAAATTCCTTAGCTATGGGCTCCCCCTTTAGCACCACCATAGCAAACTTTTACCTTAATCATTACGAAACTATTTGGCTGAATCAATGTTCCCCCAGTTCAGACCCTTCTTTTATAAGAGGTATATGGACGATACTTTTTTATTATTTACAGATAAAAACAATGTATCCCCGTTTTTTAATTATCTTAATACTCAATTCCACAACATTAAATTCACTAGAGAAGATGAGAGTAACAATTCTTTATCCTTTCTCGACCTTTTAATTAATAAATCATCTTTCGACCTTACTACAGAGATCTATAGGGAAAAGACATTCACTGGTCTTGGATTAAACTTTTTGTCATACCCCTCTATTATACAAATGCAACAGCATAAGAACTTTTCTACATAGAGCCTACAATTTAACTGCTTCCTATTTTTTAATGCATAAAAAGTTTAACTTCCTTCATCGATTTTTCACTTCTAATTATTTCCCTTCTTCATTAATCCAAAATCTATTAATTTTATTACATTGCCAGAATTAACCCCAAACTATTTAATAGTCAAGCTGAAATAAAACGAATCAACTTTTTATCAGATTGCCTACCGTATTATTACTCCCATCTACTTAAAATTAAAAAAGGTCTATCGCAGGTCCTACAGGACCACTATCTTCAACTCGACATCAATCTCATTTTCCCCTCGTCGTTTAACATTTCATCTACGTTAAATCATAAGGATAAAATTCCCGTTGCTCATAATGGTCCTCTGTGTTGCAAGTTCTTGAATTAGATGACGTGACACACCATCTACATGTAAGGTAGCATCCCTACGTCAATTTACATCATGAAATTGAATGAGCATCGTGGCGTTGTCCTTCCGGACAACAATTTATCTCTGTTTCCTCCGACCCAATTCCGAAATCAGAGATCATTCTCACATTAGAAAACACGCTCTTAATCATTCCCATTTCACAATACTCTCACAAACTTCTGATCCAACCAACCTCCATATTTTGGAATCTTTGTTCATTAACAATCTTAAACCTAGTCTTAACAACGACAGTGGCCCTTTTAGTCTACACCTGCTATGAAGTCTCAATTTTTTTGTCTCGTCTCAAACCTGTCACTAGACCATAATAAGTAAGTAAGTAATATTAAGTTTAAATAAAATTACAAGTTTGAGAAAGTTATATTATTCAATTTTAATTTTTGAATATTTCCTGTGAGGTTATTAAAACACATCAATTATAAATAATATAACTATTTATTTAAAAAAATTTATTTGTTACGTGATTAATTTGCTTTCTTACCATTAAATTATTAATTTTAACTTTATTATTTTTATTTTGATGTCATTTCTGTTTCTAGTAAAATTTTTACCTTAATGCTATTATGTTTTCCATAATGCTTTTATTATTATTTTTATTTATATGTTTATAATAGTGCTTGATATAAGAATGTGGGAAAAATTGAAGGAGGGTAAGATTAAAGATTTTACCTGTAGGTATACATGAAACTACTAATATGAGATGATTGAATCGGTTTTCAAAAAATGAAGCACGAATGAAAATATATATATTAGATTATTAATATAAATATATTAATTAATTATAATATAAAATATATAGAGGGATATAATAGATATAAATTATATATTAAATACTAATATAATACTCACGTACTATAGAATGTTCACATATAATATTAATAATTATTAATATAAGATATATATATAATATATATATATATATATATAGTAAATTAAAATATATATCTTAAAGAACATTGGAGCGACGATGCTTACATGTTAAAAAACGTTCCAAGTGCGAATCTAGGGGGTAAATACTTCCACTATGAAGCGAGAAGTGATTTAAATTATATTTCCCGGATCGTGTAGTGGTTTGACATATGCACATTTTTAATCCCGACCTGCGAGGAACGGCGGTATCGTAATCCTGACCCAATGACCACTATTCTTTGTCTTTCCAATTATTGCTCTCGTGCTTAATTTTAAAATACGATGTTTATTTATCAATTTATTAATATATATATATTATTATATAAGATCAACGGAATATTGGGAAATACCTATGGTGCCTGAGGCACATAACCATATTAGCATATACTAGTAAAATATATATATTATAAATTATTAATCAATATACATATAAAAATATATATACATAGTATATCATGATAATATGAATAACCACCAATCATATATAATCTAATACTACATATTACAGAGCATTGACACGCATGTTATAGACATATCTATCCCAACCCCAGCCCAAACCTGAGGCTTAGCTACTGCGGATCCTGTGTTATTATTCTTCAAAGCATCATAACAACCAATGGCCTGTAACACCAAAAATTTTATAACCAAAAACAAAGATCTGATAAAAAATATAACATCCTAAAATCAAAGATGATAAAAAAAAAATCTTTAAACATTTGAGATACTTATAATTCGATACAGCAAAGTTTTTGCAAACTTTTAAGCATTGCCACCAAAACCAAGCAGAAACGTAGGAAAAGTGATATTTTTGTTGCGTTTGAAGAAGTTGCTATGAGATGCGGAACGAAGGCCCAATTTATAATCCATTTCATCAATTAATGTCCCAAATGTTTAATTAACTCTTTATGAAGATAGATTATAACAGGTCGTTAAATACTTGAATATTAAATGGGGAATGTTTTATTTTCCAAAAATAAAAAAAACTATGAATTTTCACTATTAAGTCAATTACGTTTTACTTCGTATACTGTACTATGCCTGTGGCATTAAGCAAACATTTGCTTGGTACACTGCATGGAGAATAAACTAGACAATGCTGAGATAGTTGACTTAAATTGGGATAGTCTTCATCATTTGTCTTTAACAGTTGGAAAGGGTTGTCTTCCTTCTCTGTTCTTTTTTTCATTAGAATTCAGATTGACTATTAAATAAACTTTATTTTTTTCTTCAATTTCTCTTGTTTATCCTCATTGCTTGATGCTAAGAGAAAAATTAATTGAATCAGTTACAGTAATATAAGTTAATTTTCTTCTTGATCTTCAACCGTTTTTCGATGACATTAAATGTTCAACTGTAATATTTTAACAGCCACTGAAATCAATTAACAATAATGTCTTCCACCATTGGCATCAAGGATGAATTGTATACCATGGATATCAGAGGGATTGCAATTGCGAGCAAATCATTAGCTTTTAAAGTGTCAAATTTCATTTACAATGATAATTCAATCATTGCCTGATAGAGATTTTTTGTTTTCGGTTTTGAACTTAATTGCAAAGAAGATCAAACTCCCTTTTGCATCTGATGTGCATTGCTTCATTTGTAGTTTTATCTCGTGGGTATATTAATGGTACTAATAATCAACCTGTTTTTTTTTTTCAAGTTTGTCTCCTAGCTTCCTTAGATCATGTAAGGTAACCAGAGTGATTGAAAAAATCCAGTAAAAATTTGAACTTATAACGCGTTATTTTTACTGATTTACAAGATAATAAAAGATTTCATTCACTTTGTTTTGTATCCATGAATATAACAATAATTGCTGTAAAGAAAGTTTAGTTTAGTTTGAAGATAAGTGTTAAAGGATATAAACCTTTGCCTTTATTTCGAGCAGATAATGATCTGCAGAATAGTCAGAATGTCGATATATATATATATATATATATATATATATAACATATATATATTATATATATATATATATATTTTTTCTACATATATATATATATATAATATATATATATATATAATATATATATATATATATATATATATTAACAGATCAAGTTATCTTATATAATATAAATATATATATATATATAATATAAATTATATAATATATATATATATATATATATATATATATATATATATATATATATATATATATATATATATATATATATATATATATATATATATATATATATATATATATCATATTATACTTATATATATTCTTCCTCCCCTATTAATTGCTGTGTTCCTCAGGGTTCTGTTTTATCTTCTACTTTATTCCATCTTTTCATCAACGAACTTCTCTGCTCCACTTCTAACTCTGTTCATTCTCATGCAGATGACACGATCCCTTATTGTTCTACTCATTTCAAATATGCTCCCTCATTTGCTTAAAGAGTTGCTTCCAGTCTTCAACTTTCTTTTTCTGTTCTTGCAGATCTGTTTGGGATTTCTCGGTGGTTTCATCTCAACCTTCTGAAATTCAACTTTTTAAAAGCCACACTTCATATCTCCCTTCCAAAAACACCTCCCAACTTTTCTATCTCCTTCGACGGCTTTGCCGTCTTGCTTGTGAAAAACACAATCACTCTTGGTGTAAACATAAACAACAAATAATTATCTTTGAAACTTCATATCACAACGTTTGTTAAGGTGTCCTCAAAGAAACTGTGAATTTTTTCAGGTTGTTGGAATTTTTTTTCATCCTCGCAGTTGCTGCAACTATATCCTCCCTTTTATGAAGTACATTTCTCATATTGGAGGGGTTCCGATTCACCCTACTCTTGGATAATGTTGGGTCTAATGTTAAAAGACTACTGTCCCCCACTTTCAAACTCCATTGACCCTCTTTCTATGCGACATCACATTGACGCATTATCTTTTTATATAAGTATTAAAACGACAGATACTCGAGGAAGTTGTCCTCTCGAATTCCTTCACCTTTGTTTTGCCCTGGTAGCACAAAGAGTGACCTTATTTCACATGAATTTTGTGAGAATATTGGAAACTTCAGGCTTACTCCTTGTGGTACTTCTTTCCTTTAGTCCACATTTGTTCTGAGGACCTCCTTGCAATTATCTATTTTTCCTGCTTTATTTAATCTTCTTTTCTTTAAAGGTCAAGTGTGTGCTCACATGGGGGGTTTGTATTAGTATTCGGCTTGAGTGGGTTCTCCTTAATTTTATTTTCTGCATCCTCCTTTGCAAATGACACTTCAAGTTGAGTGGCGGTAGACTGTAAAAAAAAATTAAAAGGAGCTGAAATTCACGAAAGTTTATCCCAATTACTACCAATAACTTAAATAATGCCATTAGATGTTCTCAGGCGCCATAAATTTTTCAATCTGATATTTGATGAACGATCACTAAAAATTAAAATTAATATCGAGGGTATATTGGAGCCGTAAAAAGTTATTAATTGAATTGGAAATGAAGATTGTCTCATTTAATTTTAAAGATGAAGAGATGTGATTAATGTTCATACAATATATATATATATATATATAATATATATATTATATATATATATTATATATATATATATAATATTATATATATATTATATATATATAATATACTATATATTATATATACTATAAAAGCAAAACACTAAGCTAACACATATAAATAGGTACTAGAGTAGATATAATATATATATATATATATATATATATTATATATATATATACCGAGATTATATATATAGTATATATATATATATATATATATATAGATATAATAATATATATATATATATATAGATATATATATTTATATATATAATATATAATTATATATATATATATATATATATACTACTATATATATTATATATATAACGATATATATATATATATATATAATATAATATATATATATAAGTTATTTATATTATACCATATTATATATTATATATATATTATAATATATATATATCATATTTATAAATAAATATAATTATATACTACAACTTTATATGGTAAGTACATGCTTATATAGTATATATACACAGAATAAATATAATAAAGAGGGATATTGTACACAAATTCGTAATATCCTATAGATATATATATATATCCTATCTATATATATAAATATAATGTATATATAATTATATATATATATATATATATATAATATATATATATATTATAATATATATAATTATATATTTAATTCTATATATATATAGTATAAACTTGCTTAATATATTTACTTATATATATAATATATATATATATACTTAACATATATATAATGTAGGTTCTAATATATATATGATATATAAATATGTCTGTCCTCGTGTGTGTGTGTGTGTATTTGTGTGTGTGTGTCGTTCAAAACCTCTGTTCTTTCCAATATTTTTGAATCTATTTATTAACAGGAAAATCTGAAACACATCCTATAATCTTCATGTTTTATCTCATCAAAGTCTGCAGGCCCTTTGATTTTCGGCACCTAACCCGTGAATATTTTGGATCTTACCTCCACACTATCCCCGAAATGAGTCATCTAAATATCTTATTTTCAGACCCAATTCCTTGATCAAATATGAAAAGCAAACTGCGAACGTTTTGCTGACCCCTCCCAACAACATCTTATTTCATGTGTTTTACTGTGTCTCTATTGGTTTGCTTTGTATTTTCATTTCTTAAGGGCAGGGGCCAATATTTCCTTCATGCTGAGCCCAATTTTCACGTTCCCTACAAATGGACATAAAATTCTTAATTTTCAGGTAATTTTGATGGGGATAAAAGCAAACCGCAGCTTTTTCTGACATCTAAAACGTCGTTTTCGGGTGTTTTTCTTTCTGTAGTCATATTTTCAGAACTTTCATTTTTTGAAAGCCTATTTTTTGACATTTGTCGCTCTCAACCTCTCCAAAAATTGTTCGAAAGACTTTCAAACTTGAAATAGACATATATCCGCTTATCTACCAACAAAAATCAAATCCGGGCACTGGATCTTATAGAGCGTGCTCAGCAATGTTGAAATACAAAACCCACTTTTGTTTGGTTTTTAAGACGAAAAATTGAGATAATTTTTTTTTGCTCATCCGATCTGGATGAAATTTTCAGAGCATATGTAGTCGAGGGAGATGCACATTGGATTTGTTCTTGGAACAAATATTCCAAAAACATTTTTTGGAAATTTTTTAAATTTTTCTTTTGAGTATACAAAAAAATTATCTAGGTAAAAAAGATTGATCCTTTCCCGCGCCTACTATACAAGCCCTAAAAATTTGATGTAGATCGGACAAGTATAAAAAAATATATATCAAAATTTCACTTTCCAAAATAAAAAACTATTTGAAAAAGTGAAATATTGATGTATATTTTTTGGCTTATATTGATATATTTACCTTCTCCATCTCTGCCTTGCTTTTTATTCCTCCTTTATCCTATATCCATCTTCCTCACTTATGCATTCCATATATCTCTCCATTTCTTCTTTTTTTCTTACGGAAGCCCATTCTATGAGTCTTTATAAAATCCTATGGTTTCTGAAACCATCAAAATCAAGTTTTAGGGATTCATAAACATAGGGTAAGATACCTTACTCGGTCTATTATACGTTTGTATACAGATTTCAAGATTCGGCTCCAACACCGATGCCGGAACCGCGCCACGATACGTCTCAAGATTCATCTCTGACTCTGAATCCTTCGGTGAAGCTTATCAGCAGCTTATTTTGCACCTAGCTAGGGCTATATCCATGTTAAAGGACTCACCACCCACTTTCAAGAGGGTATCATCATTAAACCGCTGTGCATATGCACATGAACGTATGTACACACTTACATAACTATAGGGACTCACTTCCTTAAATAAGATTTCGCGTGTTCGTATAAAAAGTGTGTACACAGAAAAAAATATATATGAAAAACCAACATTCTATCAATCAAAGACCCAATAATGAATAGTCATATCAAAGGAAATCGCAAACAAATTTCTTTTGACATGATATTATTCCTTAAAAGCCTTATATAAATTGCTAATGTTAATTTTTAAGTTAGATTTTAATCTTTAAAGAAACTACTGAATTTATGAATTTATTATTAATAAATAACTGAAATAGGAAGGAACTACTTCATATCGCGTACAAAATATGGCTACGCGGTCCTATGATTTAATTTTCATCAAACTACTTCATATGATATACATTACATCGCATGTGATATACTTTACATCGAAACGCAATGCTATGAATTTGCATATATCAATGTCTGTAGTGTTAAAATTTCAAATTAATATATTTAAAATAGTTACCCATAAGACATTTATTTCTTTTTTAACAATTTACAATACTTTTTTAATTAACAATGAGAAAAAGTATTAGTAAAAATTTTTATATTATATATTAATATTTTTTTTCAACTTGGCTTTATATAAAAGTTAATTTTAATGATTACGAAAGTTAAACTAACAAAAATGCTATTTTGTTAGCATGGTAAAAAATTCTTGGTCTGATACTACCAAGAACGCTTATAAAGTAATAATATATATATATATATATATATATATATATATATAAATATATAAATTATTAGTAATAAATATTAATATATATCATATAATAATCAAATTAATATATATATATATTATATATAATTAATATATGTTATACTTAAGTTCTTAATCTACCTATCGAATTTAAGATTTAAAATCGATTTTCAGCATATATGGCTATCGATTATACCCAAGAACCGAGAATCGAAATTTATTTCAATAGAAAACATGATATATTATATATAATATATATTTAATATATAATTATATATATATATTAATATATATATAATATATATAATATAATATATATATATAATATTAATATATATTATATATTATCTATATTATAATATGCTATAGTATATATATATATATTTTAACTAATTATATAATATATAATATATATATAGTATATATATATATATATATAATAGATATATATTAATATATATAATATATATTATATGATATATATATTATATATATTAATTAAATATATATATATATATATATATTAATATGAATATAGTTTAATTATATATAATATATATATATATTAAATATAAATAAATAATATTAATATAATTCCCCCTATTATATTACCCCTATTATTTTATTATTTTTAGTGTTTTTATTTTATTTTCAATAAGAAAATAAACAAGAGATTGTTTATATTTTTTATATTGCTTTCACAATATGGCATTGAAAATAATTAATTCTAAAAAAAATTTCTAATACCAAAGAAACGTTCTCATTAATAATTTTTTTTAAATTACATCTAAGTGTGTAATGTTTAATCTAATTGTTTGTGAATGAGCCGAAGTTGAAGAAGTATTTAGTTAGACATTTTTTTACTGAATCCTTTTATTCTCGGTTTTGAATTTCCGGAGTGAATTTGCCTACAACATTTTTCTACCTTTTAATAATAAAAAAAATAAAAGTTTGTAAAAAATGTGTATTAACTGTAGAAATAAGAAGAAAGGAGAGGGAACTTCTGAGTAAATATTTCATTAACTAAATATTATTAATTTTCCTTAAAAAAACATATTTTTATAATGAGTTTATACAAATAAAGCTTTCTTTTGTTAATAGCTACCACTGTAGCTATAATGTATTATACTTAATATTAAATATGCCCTTATATTATATATATATCGTGTTACGTTCTGCTTTTATTTTATATATATATAATATAGTAATATATATATTAATAAATGCTCCGCTATAATTATTACCCTACCCTAATATTACCTATATATAATAGTCTCCTATATATGCGCAGCCTACTAGCAAGAGGCCACAATCCAGTCATCTCAAAAATCTAAACTAATAGCTACAAGGGAAAAGAAACACATTATTTTTGGATATCCTTGTAACATTTTGGTTAGGAAAATGTATAACAAAAAATATATAAATAAACATCGGTTATAAAATTATAATTTCTACATGGGGGGGCCAATCCCTCCCGAGCGGCGGGGACATAGTAGGTATTACACGGCAATGTCAATGAATAGGGGGCTCGAGCCGAACGGGAACCACAGTGGGGGGACGATTGTTATCACATACCCCGTAGGAGGGCGAGGAACCCAACCGCGGACACACCCAGATACCAGAAGGAGCGGGCGGTTCGGAGACCCTCCCCGGAGGGGGGGAAATAGTCCAACCCCGTAGTTCCCCGGGTGAAGGGCGAGAAGACCCCACCCTGCCATCGTGCGTGAACCCTGGGTATTCTTAGTGAAAAAACAAAAAAACAAAAATTACTTAGAAAAGTCTATTTATTTTAACGAGTATAACGTATAAAAAGTCTCTAAATAGGCTTTCTACTCATATACTATAATTATATAAACAAATATATTTTTTTTTATTTACATTTCCCGCACTAGTAAAATTGTACCAGCATTCCAACAATGTATTCCTTTTCCCGGTAGCTGTTGTAGTTTATTAGATATGGATTGTGGCCTTTAGAGGCTAATTATAGTATATATAATATTTAATATATAATTATATATATAGATATAGTATAGTTAGTACGCCAAAAGACCAATAATAAAACTTATACTTATATCTACTACCATATTATATTCCGTAGAACTAATAGATTATTATATATACGTATTATATATATATACCTATATACTGTATTACATATACTATATATATGTAGTCGCATTATCGAATAGAATATCGAGTTCAATCTTCCGGGAAACATCGATTGAGTATATTCGAACATTATTCGAATATCGAGAAATTCAGTCTCTTTTCAGCTTAGTTTTCAGTTTTCTATTTTAGTTTTCATGTTTTTAGGTTTTATTTTCGGTATGTCTCTTTCGGTAAGTCTCAGTTTTTAATGTTTTTCAAAACAAATTTGTCTGTCTCTTATTTCAGAATTTCCATTTTATTTCAGTGAATTAAATAAATTGATCCGTTCCCGGTACCAAAATCTCTTTTACCCTTTGAGAACCCGATCACAGACAATAATCCAACCTCAAACAGGAAATCCTTTTCCAAAAAAACCGTAGCTCCAAACAATCCAAGAAGAAAAAAAACCTTCAACAAAAAACTTGCAAAGTAATAACACATCTACCACAAAATTATCGTCACAACATAACCTAAGAGCAAACTTAATCAACCAACACCAAAACATATATACTACAATATCTCACAACCCGAGCTCAGAAACAAAGGTAGAACACGTAGAAACAAGAGACAGAGCAGAACTCCTCGCAGTATGATTGATACATTTTTTATGTGAATTTATATGGAGAAGGAAATACGAAGACAAAATCTTGTTAAATCAAATATTAGTTGACATCTGCAAAGTCTATTTTAATAATTTAAATAACTAACTAATAAAATTTTTTGATGGACCAATTGCTTAATCCATTTAAAAGTATACCGTCGCTCTTGTTCGATTAATCTGCTTCTTAATTAACTTAATTCAATTTCATATCCCATCGTTATCGAACATGCGTCACTCCTAGCATACGAGCCACGCATTTGTGACAGAAGCACCCGTTCTTTTAAACAATGCCAAAGTGAAATAGAATTATAAATATAAAAATAAATTACGTTAAGTAAGGCTATGATACGTTAAATAAGGTTATGTTAGGTTACCTAAGTTTACATAGATTTAAACTTTCTTTATTAATATTTTTAAAGGTGGAAGCCCTTTATTACCTATAGTTCAAATTTTGACTCCCTACACAGCGTTTATTTGAATTTTTAGAAACTGTGTTCGACTTCAACACTGAGCAATTCGACCTATGTATCCCACGGCCATGTGGCCAAGCAGGAATACAGACATGATCCCAAGAGAAGTATCCTGATAATATATTATTATATATATATATATATATATTATATAATATATACTAGGTATATATATAAAGATATTATAGAATAATAATATTAATATATATATTATATAATAATATATATAATATATATATATAGTATATATAAAGTCATATATAAATATATATATATATAATTAGAATATAAATAATATAATTAATTATATATATATATACGTAAAACTGAACTTTTCGTACTGACCTTTTATTTAGATTTAAGAATCATATTATATATATAATATATATATATATTATAATATTATAATATATAATATAGTAATATAATATATATATAATATATATACCTATATATATTATATAACCCTTCAATTATATATATATATATATATATATATATATATATATATCGAATATTAATATATATTAATAGTAATAATATATTATATATATATATATATATATATATATATATAAATATAATATATATATATATATATAGAATTCAGATGATAATATATTCATATATATTATTATATATTAATACTAAATA
Source organism: Trachelipus rathkii (assembly GCA_015478945.1). Taxonomy (NCBI): domain Eukaryota; kingdom Metazoa; phylum Arthropoda; class Malacostraca; order Isopoda; family Trachelipodidae; genus Trachelipus; species Trachelipus rathkii. The sequence continues at coordinate 30,404 of JABUQX010095993.1, read as the reverse complement.
TAGATATATATATATTATATATATTAAATCTGTAGTCTACCTAATCCTCACTTGTATCCTAAAATCTAAACGTAAAAGGTTGGTAAAGTAGAACCTAACCTATACGTGGAAACACGTTGCCATAGCAATTGCAAACCTAAACGCTAGATGGATACACGTGCACGCAATGCAACCTAACCTACCTATGGATACACGTTGCACAGCAATTTAACCCAACCGAGATTGATTCACGTTGCACAGCATTGCAACCTAATTGCAACCTAAGTTTATCCTTAAGATTTATTGTAAGAATGAGCTAAGTTGACTAAAGAATCCAACTTCAGTATTAACTTATGGATAATTCATTGCTATACCTTCGAGGAAAAACTTTCAAATGTGTCATCTTTAGAATCTTTTTATATTTGACCTACCAAAATAAAGAAAATTTTAAACCATCACTATATATAATATAGAATTTATATATATATATGAATACTATTATAATATATCTATTATATATATGATATATACATATATATACATATATATCATATATAATATATAATATTAATATTATTATATTAATATATATAATATATATTATATTAGGTATCTATATATATAATTAAATATAGTATATACGCTATTAAATAATAGTTGCTTACTTCCGAAATCGGTGGTTGTAGCTCTAAATCATATTTTAGCTATACCATGTAAAAAAAATTTCTTAGAGATGACACTTGGGATAATTTGAGGAAACCAGTCATTGATAATGTTCGAAGAAATAGCAAACAATACACGCATATTATTTTAGAATTTCCATATATTGTAGTAAATATTATATTTTAAAATTCACAATCTAGTAGCACTATCTAAATACCTCTTATGGCATTTCAAAACGATTTACTGAACATAGACCACACACAGACATAGTCTTGGTGTCATAATTAATCTAATGATTTTTATCATGTTGTGGAATAAATCTGAATCAGAAATCCAAAAATCGTTTTGGGTCAGACAATTCTTCAAGTTTAGCCATAGTATATATATATATTAATATATATATTATATAATATACTATATATATATAATAATGATTATACTATAATAATATAATATATATAATATATAGTATTCTTCTATATTTCAAAGATTGATTGCATATGTATACAAAAACATTAGAATATACAAAATGACATGGTTATTTCAAATATTAAATTATTCTAAATTGAATCAGTGTCTAATATTTTCTTAAAAAATTTTCCAAGTTCAAAAAAAAATCTAAGTTCAGAAAAAGTTAAGTTTTTTAAGAAAATTTCTTTATAGATTTTTTTTAAAGGCATAATTCCAGAAGCTTGCTACTTAAAAAGAAATTTTCTTAAAAAAACTTAACTATTATAGAAAGTCTATTTTTTTTTGAACTTAGGAAATTTTTTCAGAAAATATTATACACTGATTCAAATCTAGAATATTAATATAATTATAATATATATATATATATTATAATATATATAATATATATTAAATATTATATATACCTATATATATATATAGATATATAGCTATATATATATTTACGATTATATAAATATATATATAATATTAATAATGTAACCGAATTAAATATTTAATTAACTATAATTAGTATTAATATAAACCTAAGATATATATATAAGATAATAAATAGTATAAAATAGTAAAGGAATTCACACAATCAATCAAGGATTAATTTATATACATCAAATTAAGAATATCTTTATTAGATAACCCATAAAAGTATTTTATACTATGTATATAATTTCATAAATTATATATATATATATATACCATGATAATTAAATAGTACTATATATTATATATATTATATAATCCAATAAGAAGAGAAATAATATATAAGTAGATGATATTTTATATATTTATCCCTAATATTATTTATAAATATATATATAATATTATATATATATATATATATATTAAATATATAGATATAGATATATATATTTATTATTATATATATATTATATATATATATATATATAAAATATAGTAATTATATAATTATATTTATATATAGATATATATATTAATATATAAATATATATATTATAATAATATAATATAATAATATTATAATATATATATATATAAAGATATATATATATTAATATTAATATATATTAATAATAATATATTATATATAATATATATTATAATAATATATATATAATTAAATATGATATATATATAATATATATGATATATATAATATATATATAATATATATATAATATATATTAACATATTTAATATATATATATGATTTATAGATATAAAATATATATAATATATATATATATAATATATATAACATTTTGAATACTACACAAACCAATTTTAAAATAGAGCGTAAAAATATTTTATATATTCCCTAAAAATAGAGAGAGAGAGCTTTAAAACTTTAAATTTATAAAACATTGATTTCAAAAAAACATTGGGAGAGTTTTCATAAAAATAATATATTAAAATAATAATATTATATTAATAATGTAATATAATTATTTTTCATTATAACTTCATTTTTTGATAAATATAGATATATATATATTAATTATTATATAATATTAGTATAATATAATTATATATATTATATAATTATATAATATAGTATATATATATTAGTATAAATTAATGCTATAAGTGTTTTCAAATTTAGATCTAGTATAGTAATATGATATATATATAAAGACAGATATATATATATAAATATGAGTAGGATATTGTCAAATATATACTCATACCTACATAATTATACTAAGGGTGATTCATGTATATATAATAGAATTAGATTAGAAGACTATATATATAATAGAGAAGGAATATATCTTCCCCTTATTAGTATACTATCTCCCAGGATAAAGTGTACGATATATATATTAGTATATAATATATATAAACCAATATTACTATATTATTATAATATTATTAACATCGTTATATATATATTATAATATATAAAATATATATATAGAAAATATAAGTATAACATATATAATACTGGCACGATGTGACACACACACTATAAAATAAGCAGAATAATAAAAATCGTTAAAATTGTTCAACTGTACAACTGCTGTCTATAAAGGTACATTCTCTTGAAATATACAGATATGATAAAAATTTCATAGAAAAATTCCGCAGAGCATAAAACACGCCGTAAAATTTAATCCCCTGAGGCGATCCAATAAATCAAGAAGTTTTTTTTTTTAAGGAACGAATTTTTATAATCCTCACTTGTTTATGTTTACTCTACAAATTTACCATCACCCGTGAAATTAAGATGACATACCTCCAATGTTTTATTGTATCTTATATCAATATATCTAAAAATATTGAACATTTGCTAATTAATATTAATAGCATATTAAAAGCTCTTCTAAAATTTTGAATATTTATGAGAATATCAACTGAGGAAAATAGTTCCGAAAAAAAAATTTTTCCTTGGGATGCTGTCTGTCTCAGGGGATTAGAGATTATTCAAAGATATAAGTATATAAAAAATAAAAAAAGGTAGGATAGTGGTGAAACATAAACAACGTTTTATATAACTAAATACGTTATTATTTGGAAAATTCATTTTTATACTATATCTAAATTTGAAAAATAAGATATATAGTATATACTCTCGAACTGAGTGAGTGTGTCATCTGATTTTAGATATAGAGAATATATAGAAGATTATTATATATCAATATACTATATATATATATAATATATATATAGATAGTAAGTATATATATATATATGGGAAATTTGTCTTTTTGCAAAATCACCTTTTGTGCGCTAGTCGTGTTACCAGACCAAGTCGCTTCCGAGGTCACGTGCCAAAGCACACCCGACTAAAGGCTACGATCGGTTTCGCGAGCACAAACATACTGAATGTACTGAGAATTATAATATAAATATATAGAATATATTATAGATATAGTAATATATATAGATTATGAAATAGATATTAATATATAATATATATATATATATATATATAGTATATATAGAATATAAGAAGAACTAGATTATAGATAGATAGTAATGAATATATATATATATATTTATATTAAAATATAGTATAAGGTAATATATATATGAATATATACTATATATATATAAATTATATATAAATATATATATTATATATAATATATATATATATATATAGATATAGTATATATATATATATATATATATATATATTAAATCTGTGTTCTATATAACCCCACCTTATCATAACCTAAACTTAAAACGGTCCAGTCTACCGCAGTAAAACCATGACACTTTCCGCAGAATTAGAACCTAACCTAGACGGACCACACTGGCAGAGCCATTCAAGCCTAAGCTAGAACGGGGATACAGTGGCAAGCAATGAAACCCTAACCTAATGATTTCAGGTTGCAGAACAAAGAAAAACCTAAGGTACAAAGTTTGACAGTATAATAAAATATATATATATATATATTATATATATTATATAGTAGATTATATATATATAGAGATATATATATATATATATTATATATATATATATTTATATACTTATACCGATATATATATATATATATATATGAAACTACTTGCACGTAGTTTAAATAATTCAATTCCTTTTTAAAATAATAAGGACATCCTAAATCACTTTTTTCACGGATTGCAAATCAACATCATAGACGTCCCACAAATCATACAAAAAAGTCATATGTAATGAATAGTAAGAAAGTTATATACTACTCCAACAAAATTTATATATCTTACATAAAGGTCATTTGTTTTCACTAGTAATTATAAGAAATGTACCAGATAATATACTATATACATCGTATACGACCTATAATCCCTATAATATACTAATGTCTGCAATGAAATATTCTGTTGCTAGGGCAGCCCCTATATATAATATAAATATTTATATACCAATAATAGTACATATTATATAGATATATCCATAAAGAGTGTCCAATCCCTATTATTATCCTATAACTTATATACTTATTATAATATATATTAGCGTATCGATATATATATATATATATATATATATATAGTATATAGGTAAATATTATAATATTATATTAACTATATTATATATATATATATATATTTATATATTAAATCTATATATTACCGCAAATATATATAAACCAGTTATTGTAATGAATGTATAAAAAGTAATAGTAATATATATATAGATATATATATAAATATATTAGTATAGTGATAGTATTAATAATATATATATATATTAATATGATGATACACATCCATATAACGTTCCATACACCTTATTTATGTTCGCTACCACCATGCAAGATTTAGCTGCGAGCAAAATTCTTACCATAAGTCGAAATGAAAAACCTCATATAATAAAACCCGTCTTTTAGATACTCGTTCAGTCAATTAAATTAACAATAAGCATCAGAAAAAAAAAATCAACTTAAGATAATTTTTCCAGAAAAGCTTCCAACTTTAAAAACGCAAGCGTCGGCACTCTTGACTGAAACCATTGAGGACGACCACGCGGGGAATGTCCCAAAGAGACGGAAATTTCCCAAGAACATGCGGCTCCAATTCGATCCACAAATTTTCGCAAAAAAAAGAAGAGTCAGGCAAGGGTGGCAAGCGCCTGGAAACTCCCTGTTTGACTTACGAACTTACGAAAAAGAGTATCTCAACTCAGAAGACTTCTGTATCATATTTAATAAATACCTCAATTAAAATATGGATCTTTAAATTACCATCATTCTCTTATATAGGGGGCTTGCTCACAAAAGAAGCCAACAACTTAATATATACGACCCATATATATATATATATTATAATATATATATATATATAGATTATAAGAATATATATAGATCTATATGAAACAAATAGAACATAAGCTTTTTAAATAATACATTGATATATATAGCAATTAGGAGTACATACTGTACTATAAAATATTAAACAATATAATATATTATACATTATATTATATATATACATATATATACTATAAGCGTAATGCATTATATCTAGCATTAAATTTAGTAATATATATATATATATATATATATAGATATATATATAAGATATATATTCGTTGCCCAAATGTAGCAGGTATAACATTATTCTTGTTGCTTATAACTTTTCTTGCGTGAATAAAGTTATATATATATGAGATTTCTTATAATATACTATATATATATTATATATTTAAACTTACCAGTATATATAAAATATATAATATATATAGTATATATAATTATAATCGTTTTATTTTATTAATTTTTTTAAAGAGAATATTGTTTTCTTTGAATTTTATTTTTTGATCGGGAGACATAATAAGGCATAAATTGCCACCCTCTATTTATGGATCAAGCACCCGTGTGATTCTTATAGCAAACTATAAAAATATTTAAGTGTTTTTGGTATTAAGGTAAACGTTTATCCTTTATTTATTTCGTCAATTAATTATTGTCTACTGACCATATATTTACTAATACAACCATAAACACACATTAAGAGATTCCACTGTTGCTTTCAAAAATATAAGATGTTTACATATTAAGAATGTAAAGCCCTTTTAAAAAAAAAAGAGGATTCTTGAAAACTTGATTGGGATACAGTATCAATTTTTGACCGAGAGAGTGTCAAGGTGTTAGCTCTCCGATCTCTTTTTCCTAATTGACTTATCTTCCAGTGGCACCGTTGAGGGCCAGAGGCACCTCGGTGACCTTGGATAATATACAAAAATAAAGAATGAAACCAATTATTACGGCTTTACACAGGACTGTAACAAGTTGCGCTACATATATAACACCCGTGTGAACCAAATTAATATACGTGATGTAACGACTATGTCACACACACACACACACACACCATTAATATATTATATATATAGAATTCTATGTATAATATATATGTATATATATATATATATACTATATATATATATATACATAGATATAAATATTATATAATAATAGTAATTTTATATATATATATATTATAGTAGCTCCAAAATATTATATAAATAATAAATTATCACTAATATATACATTATATATAAAGATTATCCAAATAATAATAATAACCTTAAATATTATATGTGAAAAAACTTAGATTTATTTACTGTATAACATTATATATATATAGTATACTATATAGATTATATATATTATATATTATATATTATAGTATATTGATAATATATATATATTTATTCTTTGCTATAATATATATAATATATGATAACTATATAATTTAATATATTATACACATATATATATAGAATTATATATAAATATATAGTTTATTATTATAATTTCTAGATATATTATATATATATAGGAATATATATATTATTTATGTTAAAATATATATTAATCTAATTTATTATTATATATATTATAGAGAGAGAGGAGAGGGTCAGAGAGAGAGAGAGAGAAGGAGAAGAGAGAGAGAGAATCCAGGTATTGCTCAAGTCCAATTATGCGAGAGAATATCCTTAATAGATAAAATAATGATAAATCTATCATTCATTGTGGAAGGGCAAGATTCTCAAAGTTTATCAGACCATAAAATGCCTTCATGTTTAGGGAATCTCACAAAATTCTCTAGCTTCCAAAACAAGTTTTCCATAAGTAAGCCTAGATGATTCTTATCTCACATATGTATTCTTTTTTGACAGATCACTATTTACATAATGATTAGAGCTGTGATTAGAACCAAACAAATCTAATCTCATTTCGGAAGATACTTAGACATGTCAAACTATTTAAACAAAACCACAAGAGGATTACATGATTCGTACATTGAGAGTTTTATGAATATTAAGCAAAATTATGGTTGTTCGACACTATATTTTCTAAATAAATTTATTTTAATAGTTA